>JBBPKV010000524.1:0-11717 GCA_038089455.1 Tylopilus cf. leucomycelinus
CGTTTGGCTAGCTAGGATGGATTCAGAGGGTAACTCGCGTTTCACTCTGGGTGCAAAACATTGAAGTGATACCCAACAGTCGGCAAGCTGCATTCGCGAGCAAAAGCTCTATTTGAGCAAGGGGAAGGAATGAACTCGCACTGAGCCTCCTGCAGAAAGGACACCCTGATCGCTCCCATTCCTTGAACAATCTTGCAAATGATCTCTTTACTACACAACCAACCCGGGGACATTCAGGACTTCGAGGAGACGATTGTTCTCGACCGAGAAGTACTGAGCCTTCGGTCGAAAGGACACCCACATCGTTCCATGTCCTTGTACAACCTCGCTGGTCTCCTCCGTACTCGATTCACTCGGTCGGGGCAGCTACAAGACAAGGAGCTATTCCGCCTGGGCGCGAGCTGAAGAATGCTGAATTTGCGTACCTCTGCACGTCATACCACTGT
This sequence comes from Tylopilus cf. leucomycelinus, assembly GCA_038089455.1. Classification (NCBI taxonomy): domain Eukaryota; kingdom Fungi; phylum Basidiomycota; class Agaricomycetes; order Boletales; family Boletaceae; genus Tylopilus; species Tylopilus cf. leucomycelinus. The sequence goes on from JBBPKV010000524.1 coordinate 447, forward strand.
CGGTGACAAGGGCAGTCGGGGTGAAGCAATCCATCTTGCGTCTGCGATGCAGTTCATTGGGTTCCGGTCGGTGATTGGGACAATGTAGGCGGTGGACGACGGTGAAACGAACGAGATCACGTCGACGTTTTACAAGTACATGGTGGACGACTAGGGACGTTTGGACCGCACCTCAGTGCGCTGCGTTTGCACCGAACAGGACAATGACAATGTACCATTTAGCTAGAGCACTCGTTCACTATGCGAGAGCGTTGCAGCTCTAGTTATTAGGGAGTTGGTTATCGATGGCTCGGAGCGTGCGCCGCTTGAGTTCATCCACATGAGTCCATCACGGATTTGTCAATTATGTTATAGGATGCTTATAAAATCTTGTCTACTGTCCCAATACCAAAATCTGTATAAACCCTTGTAATGGTAGGTCGTATGCAACACAAGTGACGGCCCGACCAAAACGAGACAACTGTCATGTCCTGCCATAATTAGTCAAGGTCCATAGGAATTATATACCTTGCGAGAAAGTCTCCCTATTATAATGGTAGGTCCACTGTGCAAATTGTACCAGTCTGATTGTGGTAACCAAGAATTTAAATAAGCATGACATGTTGCCAATAGTTATCAACATTCTCAATGTTCAAAATGTGAATTGGATATTCTCTTGTCTGCCAGTTAAATCTCTCATTAACACATTGCATTGAAAAAAAAGGATTGCAAGATATTGTTGATAAAACCATATCTTATGTGTGTTAGCTAGAAACATAAATATTTTGGAAGTGTTGAACAGACTCTGTAGGTAGTATGATAATACACTTTCCATGTAGTCTAGTTCCATTGTGTAGCTGTCTGAGTCAGTCCAATAGTTACAGGACTACAGTCTGAACCAGATGACAAAATATAAGTAGTCATTATACTCCTAAATGTCTAAAGGTAAAGTCATTAAGGGGAAATATTACCCTTGAGTCTGATCAAGAGCTAGACATACTCTTGATTGACAAATGGCTTATATAAGCAAATCACATGACTATTAGACTGACTCACATTACATAATTCAGTGAGTCAATAGAAGGTTCTATGACCTTCTATATGATGTCATGTCATGTGATGTTAAATGACTCACTGATGACATCATGATCACTCAGCATATTCTTTGAGCTTCCATGACATTCTATATAACTCACATATAATGTCATATTTCCTTTTACATGTAGTTTATTGATTAGATTAGATTTTAATCTCCTCTTGTAATTACATATAAATAGGGCCACTCTATCTCCACTGGAGATAAGCAGAATTCATACCACCTGCATATGGGCTTCATTTTCACTCACCCCTGAGATCTATTACTTGATCTCAACACTAAACTCTAAATCTACTATTGGAATCTTTGACCTAGTGTCAAGCACCACTAGCATTGCCTTGGTCTCACTACCTCAAGGTATCCAAAGGATGCTTTAGTATTGTTCTACCAAGCTCTACTCTTTCACAAGTGAGTCTCCATTGCTTGACCTCTATTTGAGAGATCTCTTGCTATCGCACTATGTATCTTGCTGCAGAAAGGTCCTATATCCTTTCTTCAGGTTATGAGCCCCACCTTACATAATTGAGGCATGCTTACTGTCATCTGATATCTGTGATATGTCCCAATACATTGTAGGAGCTCGTCACTCTCTACATTTACAGACTGGTTTCTTGCATCAGTTCAGGTTCTTGTATAGGTCCTTTCATCATGTTCAAGAAGTCCATTGTGTCTCATGTCAGTCCATTGGTCCATTTCTATCTGTTGTAGGAGCTTGTTGCTCTCTATGTTTATAGACTGGTTTCTCACATTAGTTCAGGTTCTTGTATAAGTCCTTTCATTGTGTTCAAGAAGTCCATTGTGTCTCATGTTGGTCCGATGTTGGTCCATTTCTATCTGTGCATATTTCGTCAGTCCAAGTCTGCTTGACAGTCTGCTTTTTAGTCCTGTTCATAGTCCGAGTCCAGACACGATCTTTTATTTTCTTATTCTCATCATCATCTGTCACTTTCAATAAGTCATAAGTTACCTTCTATCTCAGTTACATCAGTCACAGATGGGACAGCATTTTATTTAGACTTGGAATATTTAGTCAGCTCATAGTATTTATACCATCTCGAGCCATGTAACTCTTTACTTTTGATCTATGCAATTCACATTGATCATTGTCCTAAGAGTGGATCTCTTAGTCCTCAACCAAGTACCTTGCTCGCTATCTGATCAACAGTCAGATAATCTTTGACCCTTCAATCCTTGTACTAGAAGACTAGTGGTAGTGTGTGACTCTTCGTGAGATCCTCATACTAGTCCTTCTTGAACGCTCTTGGACATTGAAAGACATCCTTGTTATGCAGAACATCTTTCAATGTCCAAGAGTCTTTGAGGAGAGCTAGTGTGAGAACCTCACGAAGAGTCACACACTACCACTAGTCTCCAATGATGAAGGTAGAAAGATCAAAGGTTATCTGGCTGTCAATTGGATAGCAAGCAAGGTATTTGGTCGAGGACTAAGAGATTTGCTCTTAGGACAAAGATCAACATGAATTGTGTAGATCGAAAGTAAGAAGTTACAAGGCTTGAGATGATATAAATACTAGGGGCTGACTAATCGTAGAATCAGATAGAAACCTGTAGAAGGTGATGACTGTATAGGAACACGTAAGTAGTGCAGGAGAACTACTTAGAGGAGTATGAGTCCCATGGAAAGAAAGAGGAGGAGAATGACCAGGTTGCTCATCGATTGGAAGAGAAGATCTGAAGAAGAACAATGAGACTTACACTTGGCAGGTCTAGATCAAATGAGAGAGAAACATAAGTAACTGAGCGATGTTACGATTACATGCTTCACTTACACTTTTTCCTACGCTTACACCCTTGTACACACCAGACCTTGGGTTCGAGTCCTAACTGGTGACTTTCTTTTGACTAATTGTTTCCTTCTGACATCCATGCGATTAGTCAATGGGCTGCTTTGTCATTTCTACTTTGTCACGCTTTGTCATGCTTTGTCAGCGATGGCGCCACTCTTGCATCATTTAGACTTCTCATTACACCATTGCTTTGTCATGCTCACTAATACCAATTAGTCATCATGACTAATCCGCTTACTCATCCACTTCCTCATAGTATATATACTCGCCTTTACAGTCATGTATTCCTCAGCTTAGTCTTATAACACTCTTCTCCTCGCTCTCACACTCAGACCTCCTAAGCTCGATCACTACCTTTGGTAGCTTGATCCCTTTGACCTTGCCTAGTAGTCGTCGACCGTCGACTCTAGGAACCCTCTGGGTATCACCAGTAGAGTGTTACCTTGTCCTTATGACTCCGTCATTAAGGAACCTTTGCTGCCACAGGCAGAGCTCTTGCACTTGGGACATTGCGTCTCTTCGTGAGTACCTCCCCAAGGTGCACCTAGGACAGCTAGGTCTACGAACCTTGAACGGTCGTAACAAGCGAATGGTCATAAGAGGGTCATATCCCAGGTGGTGGGTCCAAGGACAAGAAGAGCGTAGGTATAAGTGATGACAGGTCGACCATGCCATTGAGGGGAAGACTGGGTGGTATAGAAAAGGAAGAGACAATGATAAAAATAAAGAATCATAACAGTTCTGTGTAACAAAAGATTGAAAGTTTTCTTTGTTCCTCCTCTCTAGGAGTAGGACCCCCATCTAGCCACCACATCATATCGAACCCCTAGTCCCATCATCACCAGTGACAATGAAGACACTACCCAGTTAACCCCAGAAACCAGATCCCAGTATATCCCTTGCTATCTTGCAGGGAGAGCCTCGATTCCACCAGCCAGTAGCCCCAGGCGACATCTACTCGACACTCCACCAAGCACCACCCAGACACCCAGCCCTGTAACCACCAGCACCCCAGGCCCTAGCAACCCTAGGCCTGCAGTAACTCCAGCTTTCCCACAAGTCGCAATCCTTCCCTCAGGACAGCCTATCCTAGTTCCAGCTCAGATCCCACCACCGAGATCACCTATCCCAGTATTACCACCTAGAAGTCCTAGCCCCATCGTCATGGCCACCCCAGAAATCAAAGCAGCCCTCCCAGCCAACTTCACCAGTAAGGCCATTGATGCCACCTGATGGATCAAAGGCATGAATGCCTACTTCCTGTTGAACACCACTATTTACAACACTGAATAAGCCAAAGTCCTTACCGCCCTCAGTCATGTCTCGGTAAGTGATGGGACTACCTTGAACTTTGTATCCAATTGGTACACCAAAGCTACAGACCCTGCCATCCCTGCCTGAGACAAAACCTTTGAACATTTTTCTGAGGATTTCACTACCATGTTTTACCCCTTTGATGAACAAGCTACTGCTTGTAGAGATCTCTACCAACTCACTCAGAAAACCCTTTGTTGTCCCAATGGAGAAGTAGATGACAGATTCCAGAAGTACATTACCAAATTCCAAACCCTCATTGCTAAAGCAGGGATCACTGATGCCAACACCCTCATTGACCAGTTTTCTATCGGATTAGATCGATGTATTGCCACCATGATACTCTCTATGGCAACTGTCCCCACTACCCTCAATGATTGGGTCCAGAAAGCAAAGACCTTCCATGCCCAACTTGCTTGTATCAATGCCCTATGAGGACAACAAGGAGCACCCTCCCATTTCTCCCCATCTTGACCTCAGCATGACCCTAATGCCATGGACATAGATGAACTCATCGCCCTACCTAAGCTTACCCCAGCTGAACGAGCTCAATGCATGTGAGAGGGAGCTTGCTTCAAATGCTAGAAGAAAGGACACAATGCTTGGGACTGTCGTTTCTCTTGGTCTTCCAGAGGCAATACCCCGTCCTCATCATGTCCTCACACTCCAGCAATCAATCCTCGTCCTAGACCTCAGAACTTTAGATTTGTCAAAGCCCAAAAGCCCTCAACCTCACAACAGAACATTCCACCCCCCACAGAGTTAGACACATTTATCCAATCTCTTCGACTCAAAGGAGAGAAAGACGAAAATGTCCTCCAAACCCTTCACATCTGTTATGAAGAACAGACTATGGAGAATGAGGAAACCATTGCCAATGTTGAAACCTTGGATTTTTGAATCAGGAAGTTGTCTCAATGTCTTCTTCCCATGACTTAGACCATGTACTGTTAGGAATATTGAATGAGAGAACCATGTGTCTCCCAGTTACCCTGACTCATAAATCTCAAATCATCAAAAGTATGGCCCTCATTGATAGTGGGGCAACCAGCAATTTTATTGATATCAATCTTCTCACCAAGATACACTTTCCTCTGAAATGACTACCTAAACCTCTCATTACCAGAAATGTGGATGGAACCTCCAATTCTCGAGGAATGATTCAATGGCAAGCCTATATCACTATTACCATTGGATCTCACCAAGAATGGCTACATCTTATGGCCACCAACTTAGGATGAAACCAGATCATTCTAGGAATGCCCTGGTTGCAGAAATGGAACCCATCCATTGACTGGTCAAAACAATCAGTCCATCTTACCCCGATGCCTAGAATCACTGATGAGACTACTCCCCAATGATATCTACTCCACTACCTGGGACTTGAAGCAGACAGAAAGATAACTCACCACATCACCAAACAGAAACAATGGACTGAGGAATTGATGATGTCTCTTCGTGAGTACCCCCCTCGGGCATCTGAAGAAGTGATAAACAAGATCACTATCTCCACTCAATTGGCTCAAGAAGCAGGCATCAAAGAACAACAACTTCCTTTCTGGTGTAAAGACTATGAAGATGTCTTTTCTGAAAGACTACATAGTCAACTATCCCCACATCGTCCTTACAATCATACTATCGAACTTTGTTTTTCTTTTACTCCCAAGATCGCTAAAGCATATGCCTTAAACCCAGCAGAACAAGAAGCATGTAAAACCTTTGTCAAAGAACATTTGAAAACTGGTCATATTGTCCCTTCAAAATCCCCTCAGGCCTCCTCTTTCTTCTTCATACCAAAGAAAGATGGATCCCTTCGCCTGTTACAATTTTACCCCTATTCCTTTCCTTACCTAAGCCAGCCACTGACTCATCCTCCAACTTTTCAAGTCATGTGACCTATAGCATGTGACCATGCAACTTCATTACCCTTTTACTACAGAACTCAGCAGAATGTTCTAGACATTTCAGATTTCTTATCACTGGCAAAGGTCTTCATCCATATTTAGTAATTCCTTATCTTACACAGCTTGGTCTGTGTGCACTTTCTCTACATATATAAACCCTAGACACTCGCTGTAGCCCCTCAGTCGAATTCACTTATATCATTCGTGGTCATTCTCAAATGTGTCATTGAGAACTTGTGTGACAATAATTCTCCACCTACTTTATAACCAACAAGTGCTTCATTGTCCCAGGGAATCCCTGAGCCTGGTCCACGTCATACCAAACGGTGTAGGCATCCCTGAGCCTTAGTACACATAGGGCACTGTCTGCAGTAGCCGGGCATGGTTGTATCCCCTAGAATAGTTCTCCCCTGTTGTGGCAGCGACTTGTCACATGCATCTCTTCTCATTTTTGGACTTGTGTGAAGGCGCATTTCTGGTACCCTATGCTTTGCTTGGGTCAATCTTTGGACTTCCTAGGACTTTGTGTCTCGGATTCGACTTTGTGCTCCCCTTCTAGCTTAGGACTTTGTGTCTTAAGTTAGTCTACTCTAGTTCTAGTAGCAGCTAGCCTAGTGTCTGTGGGTGACCACAACATCACCCATGTCAGGATTATTGATATCTAAATGCTCATACTATTCGAAATGCATACCCTCTCCTTCTCATTTCTAAACTTGTCGATGACATGAAGAATTCCACTCTCTTCACCAAATTCGATGTTTGGTGGGGATACAACAACATCCGCATTCAAGAAGAAGATCAATGGAAAGCAGCCTTTATCACCCCTCTTGGTCTTTTCGAACCCACCATCATATTCTTCGGTTTCTGCAATGCTTCCCCCATGTTTCAAGCTTTCATGAACCATATCTTTGCTGATATGATAGCGAAGAAATGGCTCAAGATCTATATGGATGATTTTGGCATCCACACCAAGGACGACCTTAAGCTTCACCATGAAAGGACACATAGAGTCCTTCATTGTCTCAGAGAACATGGCCTCTCTATAAAGTTGTCAAAATGTCTGAAACGACTTACTCCAATTAAGGGCAGCCGCTACTAAGCAAGGGGGAGCGGATGCTGTGTCTTGTAGTAAGGGGCCTTGCTGATCTTAGTCAGACAAGCGGGAGCTTGGGTGATGGACGAAGCGACAAGGTGCAGACTTCAAGAAGAGAGCAAGACTGAGGTCCTGCCTTGCTTGGAGTCGCGTTCTTATATACTATCCTACTGTATGTACATGTTTGGCATGATGGGAAACTCTATATAGTAAGGATGGCATAAAGAATTGCATGCTGTGCAATAAATAATAGTCTGTGGTAAAGCATATATATAAAAGGTTAACCCAGGGTTGAGGGTTGCCGTGTATGGGTGTATTGCTGTGCATGGGCATAGGGTTGCTGACGGATCAGGGCCTAGGGTATAACTATAGGTGGTAGGCCATGAGGCGAGAAGCGATGTGAATATGAAATAGCATAATGGGCGGACTCTAGCGAGGGGCTGCAGCATAGCCTTGAGGCTGTGATGGGCTGTGGGCCATGAGGTTGCCATGTGGTGATGCATGAGTCATGATGAGGGTGTTATGCGATTGGTTGACGAGTGCTCTGGGTTGATGCAAGGGGATTCCTGAATGATCCGAGGAGTTTCGTATTGATCCTAGAGGCATGAGGCAATCGCGAGGTGTGGCATGAGGCATCATAGCCGAGGCTAGGCCGGGGCTGTGTTCGTGATGTCATGGCTTATGTGAGCAGGGCTAGACCCTGCTTAGTCATTGTGGCAGTGTCATGCTAAGTGGTCGCATAGAGGGTGAATGAGTGACTGTGGAGGCGTTGGATAAGGATGGAAAAATATGGCAAAATAGGGACAAATAAGGCCAAATATTGTGGGGCCAAATAGTGTCCAAATAGGGCCAAATAAGGGTTAAAGGGATGGAAAAATGAGGATCGTAACACTACTCCCTCTCTAAAGATCGACTTCCAGGCGATTAAAGGGTAATCGATCTGAAGGAGTGGTGACGATAGGGGAACCACAGTGGGCGAATAGGTCATAGAACCGGGAGGTAGTACAGCGAAGGCGGCAGGGTGCGGCCGGGTTGGCGGCATGGAAGTCAGTTAAGATGTCACGAGCATGGGAGAGATTGGAGGCCAGCTCCCATGTACGGTCTTCATCTGTGTAACCTTTCCAGTGGACGAGGTATTCGAGGCGGTGGCGATGGAGGCATGAGTCAACAACGTAGTCGACTTCATATTCGAAATCACGATCTTCCGTGATGACAATAGGTCCGGGGCAGAAGATGGGTTGTCCTTCAAGCTGTTCTTTGTAAGGCTTAACCCTAGAGATGTTGACGACGGGGTGAATGCAGAGGGAACTGGGGAGGTGGAGTTTAACGGAGTTGGGACTGATGAGATCCGTGATCACGTAGGGACCAAGTCACTTTTCTGAAAGTTTTTTAGAGGCGCATGTGAGCTGAAGGTTGGCGGTTGCAAGCCAGACTTTGTCGCCGATGGAGTAGGCAGGCGTAGGGGAATGGTGTGAGTCTGCTTTCATCATCATGGTAGCGCATGCCTTGTCAAGGTTACATTTAGTGTCGGCAAGGGTAGACTCCATGGATGAGGCAAGGGTGTCTGCTGCGGGCGCGGATGTGGCCTTCTTTTCAAATCCCATGTGTGGCGTGTATGAATGAGTGATCTCAAAGGGTGATTTCTGTGTGGTTGCCTGGCACTTGGAGTTGTAGGAGAATTGTGCCAGGGGTAGCCATTCATTCTAGTTATGCTGGTGATCCAAAGTGAATAGTCGAAGGTATTGTTGGAGGTCGCATATCATGCATTCCGTCTGACCGTCCATTTGAGGATGGAATGCGGTGGAGAGGCATAGGTGTATGCCTAGGCGACTGTATAGATCCTTCATTACTTGAGAGGAGAATTGTGGTCCTCTGTCGGATACGATGCTCTTTGGTAACCCGTGGTATTTCCATATGTGATGGAGGTAGAGGCACGTGGTGTCAAGGGCAGAAATAGCTTTGTTGCAGGGAATAAAGATTACTTCTTTCGAGAAACGATCGACGGTGACTAGGATAGAGTCATGACCATGGCTGTCAGGGAGGTCTGTGAGGAAGTCCACTGAAATGTCTTGCCAGGGTGCGTCGGGGGTTTCGAGGGGTAGAAGTTTGCCTGCAGGTGGTTTGTTGGTTCCCTTGAAGTGTGCGCATCTATCACATCGAGATACGTATTCCTTGATGTCTGTAGTCATGTTGGGCCAGGTGTAACTCCGTTGGATGAGTTCTATGGTCTTTTCTGAACCTGGGTGCCCTGCGACAGGTGTGTCGTGATGAAGTCGTAAGACTTCGAGTTGTATGGCGTGATCATTTGGTATGATGATGCGTCCTTGGGTGTCGTGACGAAGATCCTTTTCCTCTATCATTTCTTTTATCCTCTCATACTCCGTGGTGATCGTCACTTTAGACATTGCAGCAATGTGTTCAGGTAGGATGACAAGAATGGCTTTGTTGTCGTCGGACACTCCTTTACTATGATCCTCACGTTGGGAGAGTGCGTCCAGTTTTCCCATGGTTGAACCTGCTTTGTGTATCCACTTGAAATGGAAGTGAGACAGATATTGTGCCCATCTGGCTTGGCGATGACTAAGGTCTTGTCGTTGCATGAACCATTGGAGGTTGGCGTGGTCATTCCATATCTTGAATTCATGTTGAGCTCCTTCGAGGTAATGTCTCCATTGTTCGAGACTCTTGATGATGCTAAGCATCTCTCTGTCTGCTATAGGGTAGTTCCATTCTTCGGGCATAAGCGCATGCGAAGCGAAGGCAACAGGGTGGAATTTGTCTTCGTGTTGGATTGAGAGCACTGCACCAGTGGCAATGTTAGACGTGTCCATTTCTAGGTAGAAATGTTTGTCGTTATCGGGGAACATGAGTATTGGTGCAGTGGTGAAATGATGTTTAAGTTGGTCGAAGGCTACTTGTTGAGCTTCGGACCAGATGAAAGGTTTATCTTTCTTTGTAAGGTCATGGAGTGGTCGTGTGACTTGTGCGTAGTTGGCGATGAAGCGGCGATAGAAGTTGGCTAGACCTAGAAAGCTGCAGACTGCTTTCACGGTGGTAGGCTGCGGCCAGTCAAGGATAGCGATGACTTTGCTATCATCCATCTTGATTCCATCGAGGGTAATGATCATGCCGAGGAATTCAACTTGCATGGCACGGAACGTGCACTTCTCTGGCTTTGCATAAAGATCATTTTCTTCTAATTGGCATAGCACTTCAAGTACAATTTTGTCGTGTTTGTAAATGTCGTCTGACTTGGTGAAAACCCTGATATTGTCGATGTAAATGACTACTGATGCTTTGAGGTCGGCTAAGATGTCGTTCATCATGGTTTGGAATGTGGTGGGTGAGTTGGTGAGACTGAAGAACATTACGAGGGGTTTGAATGCTCCTCTGTGGCAGGTGAATGCGGCCTTCCATTCGTCTCCGTCCTTGATATGAACATTGTTGTATCCCCATCGTAGATCCATTTTGGTGAAGAGCTTGGCACCTTTCAATTTGTCTATGAGTTGGGAAATCAAGGGTAGTGGGTAGTTATTCTTGACGGTGTGTTCGTTCAAGTATCGGTAATCTTGTACCATCCGTTTTCTTCCATCCTTTTTAGGGACAAAGAAGACGGGGGAGGTTTGTGGAGATTTGGAGGGTCGGATGTAGCCTTTGCAAAGTTGGTCGTCTATGAAGTTGGAGACTTCTTGTTGCTCATTAGGGGAGAGAGGGATGAGGCGTCCTTTCTTAGGTTTGAAGGATTCTTTAAGGTCTATGGCATGATCCCAGGGTTTGCGCAAGGGCATGCATTTGAATTCCTTCTTCAAGAAGACATTGAGGTACCAATGGTATGCTTGAGGTATGAGATCTTCAGGGTTAGGACTGGATGTTGTTTTGGCCTCTACTTCTCTCTTCTGTAGGCTTCGTAAGACGAGGTGGTCTCGTTCATAAGCTTCCCATTTGGAGTTGCGGTGTAAGAAGGATAGACAAGGTGTGGGTGCTGACCACCAAGGTGAATGGTGAAGTCGAGCTAAATGAAGGAAGCGAGTATAAGCTCGTCCCAGGGATTCCAAAGGCGACCAAGGTAGAAGGGGT
>JBBPKV010000525.1:0-11689 GCA_038089455.1 Tylopilus cf. leucomycelinus
CGCCACGTCATGCTGACTATGATGTAAGCACACGGGCTTATCTGCCTTACCTAATTCCGGATAATCAGTATATGTACCGTCTGGGATGCTGAGTGGTAATCACTCAGTATTATCGCCTTTTGGTGTACCGGTTAAGCGGCAGACGGTCTGACCCTTACATATGACCACGGTAAGCTGATCCCGGCCGGTATTTGAACTGGATCGAAGATCGAGCACGACTCACGAGACAATGGCACCGTTCGTCGTGTTTGGATACGGATCCCTCATTTTCAGGGTTTGTCTCACGCATCACACCCACAAAGTTCGAACCCATCCTGGCCGCACGGCGTCGGTCACCAGCCTCCTCCGCAAATAATATCACTCAGCCAGTTTGTCTAGCACTTGGTATTCTCTCACCTCGTACCTCGCCCGCACCAAGTCTCTGGTTTCTTGAAAGGGTACGTGCGATGGTTCGCGCAAAAGTCGCACGACTGCCGGAGAACGCCAGAGGTGAGTTTAGCGAGAGCCCATGCTCCAGGATGTCGACAGTTAGTATCATCAATTCCAATTTTTTTTGGGTGGGGTGATGTGAGAGATTTGGGGGCATCAAAGAGGAGATGGTTCTCTTTCAAAGAACCCTGGGCATGTTGTGACACTTGTTCCTACTACCATCAATGTTGTAAGAACAAATCCCCAGTGAGTAAGTAATGTTGGATATGGCAAACGGTGTGCGGATGTATAGCCACCGGATTATATAAGCGCGGACTACATTTTCGGTTCGTTCGTACTTAGCGACTCGTGAGCCTGTTACATTTCACCTCAACGTACATACCACTTACTTAAAACACCACGCATTCTTATCGTAGGGATAACAAGGACGAAGCATCGCCTCGTTCGATGTCGAATCCGGATGGGTATGAACGACAGGGATCGAATCAAGGATGTACTTGCTGATCAGAATCTAGTCGATGCGAGATATCCACCGCCGTCGGATCCATAAGCTCTCGAGAAACTTGAACAGCAGCAGCAGGCTGCGGCTGGGCAGCGCTCGTGACGTCCTTTGATTAACTAACTTAGTTCACACTGACTCTTTGATTACCCTCGCTTCGTCAACACGATTGCGTAACTTGTGTATAACAGTCGTCTTCTGAACGCTTTAGGTGCGATCGTGCTCTCGATGATTGTCTTAGTTTCTACCAAGATTATATATGTATATTATTTTTTTCTGTTATTTCGTGGTTATATCTTTCATGGGACTGTTTTCGTTGTTTTTATACCACTGTACTTATCACTCAGGGAGATGTTACTGTTGTAATATCCAGTTGCTGTATCTTATTTGAGATGTTCCGAGTTCACCCATCGAACTGCGACCGTCGATGTAACCCCGCAGAACGAGCAGACCCACCAACAGGAAACCGTGCTACATAGGCCGTCGTCATTTGGGCACATGGCATTATCTTCTTCACTACAACAGTGCTTCACATTCGTCCGCGGTTGACCCATCGTCTCTCGTCAGAAATCGAAGCCCTTGTTCAAATCTTCATACAATAATGCCTTCATCCCAGGCGGAAGGAGAGGCTCCCCGCCAGGCCGGTCGGCAATGTACTCTGTAAGTGCCAGAAAAAAATGTTGGTGTTCATTTCCGAGAGAAAGAGGGTAGACTGACTGAACGGCATTTCGACGCTCTCCTTGTCATTGAACTTAATCGTTGGGAACGTCTTTGATGGCATACGTAGATGATGAATGAGCGTGCGATATCGGCTATGTTGAAGGAGGGAGGGGGAACGTACGACGTAAGGAACATCGTCCAAGGGAACTGTTTACAATCAGATGGGAGGTTAATGCCAAATATACATTTTTTTAAAAAGCGGGTGGGGGAAGAAGTAACACATCAAGCTCGGAATAGGAAACCTGATGACGCGACGCGACGCTCACTCTTGTCATCGGCGACTCGTTTCGTAACGCCCAGCGCCGTATCTGTCGTCATCTGCACGGGACCAAGGTGGCACGTTGGAAATCCGAGCTGACGGAGCTGTGACGTGCGGTCTCGAGGAGGATCATCGCCTGATCTCCCCGTGGTAAGAGCACGCCCCACTTCCACGAGCAACGTGAAAATTCCCTGAGAAGAGGCGTCAGTCAGGGACGAAGAATCGAACGAATATCCCTACCCCAAACAAGAACCACTCGAATTCCAGACCGTCCCCGGGCTCGAGTTTGTGTTCGGCCTTGGGGTCGAGCAAATATACTCTGGAGAAGGGAATGTCTTGATTTTTCAGCAAATCCATGATGGATTGGGTGTACACTTTGGAAGACGCGACCGGTCCGCTCAAGGAGGACAGTTTCTCCTGCAAAGAGGTACAGGATCGTTGCGAGAGATGCGTAAACAGAACGTGGGCATGTGTGCCAGCGAGAATCTTCATATGCTGCCAAAAACGGATATGTTAGACTGTTCAAAGTCGAGGGTAAACTCACAGTGTATTCGAGCTCCACCCACGGAGGAAGCGAGCTTGGGGTGGCTTCGTCCTCTTCCATGTGCTCTGTGGGTTTTCTGAGTCGTAAGGCCTCTCGACATGGGACCATGTCCTGAAATGACCTATGACATATGTTGGACCCATGTCCTGACCGACTTGTCCACAAATGCCTAGTAAATAATCCTGGCCTCAATGGGTCATTCACTTGTGCCGACTACTGTGACAATGGACCCTGACGTCCGAGTCCGACTCAGCTGCACTTCCCAAGCTGATTGAACATAGGCTGCCAGGCGTGACCGATCCCGTCACAGTATCTCGTGAAATTAGATAATCAAGCCATAACTGGGTTGACCCTATCCAGTTGTCATGCCCTCTCATTCTTCCAAGATGGAGGTTCATATCTCAAAGGGTACAATCTCAAAACGTAAAGCTGACAGTCTGGAGGTATTCGTTCAGGCCACTTGGGGTTTTCCAGAAGTTGTTTTGAAGCAGGATCATCACCTTAGGCTCCATTACAGTGACCTCGGAAACTGTTGCAATGTTTGGCTATTTTGAAGTATCTGCTCTATAGTGTTCAAGGGCGTGGGAACATCGCTTAGTTATAGTGACATGAAATAAAGCATATACTCTTGGCTACATGTAAATATATTTTTTATGTAATTTGACTCAGTGGTTCCTGAGATACATCCATTTTAAAATGGTGACCTCATTGCAATAGTTTCTGAGCTTTTGATACCCAAGGTATTTTAGTACTTGGTATAGCCTCCATTTGCCTTAAGCACTGCCCTAACCCTTCTAGGCATGCTTTCAATCAGTTTCTGACACTCCTCAACTGGTATTCCCTCCCACTTCTCCTGAACCCTTTCTCATAATTTATGAATCCCTTTAGGGGTATGTTCTTGCTCTGCAAGCCTCCTTTTGAGATAACCCCAGAGATGCTCAATGGGATTTAGATCAGGAGACTGTGCAGGTCACACCATAGTCCTGAAATCCTGCTCCTCTAGCCACTCCTTGACCTTTTTGCTGGTATGCTTGGGATCATTGTCCTGCTGAAAAATGATATCAGGAAGATTAAGATCATAATACTCCAAGGTATTCAGGAGGTCATCCTTTAAAATTTGAAGGTAAAGGTCTCCATCCATCCTACCATCAATCTTGGCAGCATAGCTAACTCCCTGCCAAGTCATACAGCCCCACATCATCAAGGAACCACTTCCAAACTTGAAGGTCCTCTCTACCAACCTATTATTTAGTCTCTCACCTGGCTTTTTCCACACCCATTTGCATCCATCTGACCCTAGGCAATTGATCTTGGTCTCATCAGACCATATGACCTTCTTCCAGTCATCCACAGTCCAATCCTTGTGAGCATAGGCAAAGTCTTGATGAGCCTTGTAATGTCTCTTAGAGAGAAAGGGTCATTTGGACTTGACCACAGCCTTTAAACCAGTTTTCTTCAAGTGAAAATGAACAGTACTAGAAGAGAGGGGCTGATTGATGATGTTGCTAAGGGATTTGGTAACCTGGACTGCATTTTCAGCCTTTTGAGAGGAGATCAAGTGAATGGCATGGCAAATGTTAGTAGAAAAAAGCTTGGATGGGCAACCTCTAGTGGACTTCTGGAGCTCAGAACACTCTTTGGAGCGAAGTCTAGATATGGTAGAGACATTGACACCAGTGGTAGATGCAATGGAGTGAGCAGATTGGCCAGCATCAAGCATAGAGAGGATGGTGTTCTTTTGAGTAGAAGAGAGAGATCTCATGATGATAGTGGTTGAAGGTGAAGAGGTGTGTGAACTTTTTCAAACTCAGACATGATATTTATATGTATATCTTTGTTTGGATGACCAAACAGAAGCAAATATCCTATGGTTTGACTAAAACTACATCTTGGGGATTAAAAGCTCAGAAACTATTTGTTACGACCGTTCAAGGTTCGTAGACTAGCTGTCAAAGGTGCACCTTGGGGAGGTACTCACAAAGAGACGCAACATCCCAAGTGCAAGGGCTCTGCCTGTGGCAGCGAGGGTACCTTGACGACGAAGTCGTAAGGTTGAGGTAACACTCTACTGGTGCTACCTGGAGGGTTCCTCGAAAGTCGACGGTCGACGACTTAAGAGGCTGTGTCAAAGGGATCAAGCTACCAAGGGTAGTGATCGAGCTTAGGAGTCAAGGTCTAGGAGCGAAGGAGGTTTTATAAGACTAAGCTGAGAAATACATGATGATGGAGGCAAGTATATATACTACGAGGGGATGGATGAGTAAGTGGATTAGTCATGATGACTAATCGGTATTAGTGAGCATGACAAAGCGATGGCGCGATAAGAAGTCTGAATGATGCAAGAGTGGTGCCATCGCTGATGAAGCATGACAAAGTGGAAATGACAAAGCGGCCCGATGACTAATCGCATGGATGTCAGAAAGAAACGATTAGTCAAAAGAAAGTCACCAGTTGGGATTCGAACCCAAGGTCTGGTGTGTACACGGTTAAGTATGGAAAAAGTGTAAGGCAAAGCATACGATCGTAACACTATTGCAATGAGGTCACCATTTTAAAATAGATATATCTCAGGAACCACTGAGCCAAATTACATAAAAAAAATATTTACATGTAGCCAAGAGTATATGCTTTATTTCGTGTCACTATAACTAAGCGATGTTCCCACGCCCTTGAACACTACTGAGCAGATACTTCAAAACAGCCAAACATTGCAATAGTTTCTGAGGTCACTGTACATCAACACAACAACATTCCCCCTTGCCTTCGAGGTCTTTTTAGGACCATCAGCCATTGAGCATAAAAAGATACTTGTTAGAAAGGAGTATGATACTGCGCTAAATGAACTGGAGACAAACGAAGTATATCGCCGAGGGACATATGTTACAGGACAACCTGGCATTGGTAAGGCATTGACAGTATTTGGAGAACTTGGATCTATACTTTCTATTTTTGCTGTGCGCCTGCAGGGAAGACATTTTTCCTTGCCTACCTACTCGTTGTGTGTCTTGGGAAGGATCATCCAGTTGCCTGGCAGCTTATGAATGGCAGATACTACTTAGTGCTTAAAGATACAGCAACTGTTCACTCTCTGGATGAAACGGAACCACTGGAAGAAAATAGTCCAATGTGGGCTCTCTCTGACTCAAACGAACGAGTTCAAAGTCCCAAGCCCATATTCTATCAATTGTTG
The DNA here is from genome assembly GCA_038089455.1 of Tylopilus cf. leucomycelinus. Lineage (NCBI taxonomy): Eukaryota > Fungi > Basidiomycota > Agaricomycetes > Boletales > Boletaceae > Tylopilus > Tylopilus cf. leucomycelinus. Next base: position 5,642 of record JBBPKV010000525.1, read on the forward strand.
GATGTCTGAACCATTCAGGTCACCTTGCCAAAGGCAAGCTGCTGGAAGGAATGGGCCAAGCAGGGTAATGCCAAGTGCTATGTTATGGACATTTGGTTCAAGGATGAGATCGTAGATCTTGCATAAGTAATCTATGCTCTCTCTATCTAAGCTAGATCTAATGCCCCATTAGCAAGTTATTAGAACTTGATGTTGTACATATGACCGCTCTTGCAAAGTCATGGGGTGGTATCCCTCAACAACTACTGGATTTCCTTCATATGGAGACACACATGATTGAGATGGAGTACTGTGGAGCTGCAAGATATGCCATCCAAAACTGTTGACTGACAATTGGTGCAATAGAGCAGAAAAATGTTGTTGATGAAATCCCATCAAGGTTCTATTTCTGTTGGCCAAAAAAGACAGAGTTTGTTATGCAGAACATCTTTCAATGTCCAAGAGCCTTCGAGGAGAGCTAGTGCGAGGACCTCACGAAGAGTTGCACACTACCACTAGTCTCTAGTGATGAAGGCTTGAAAGGTCAAAGGCTATCTAACTGTCAATCAGATAGTGAGCAAGGTATTTGGTCGAGGACTAAGAGGTTTACTCTTAGAATAAAGATTGATGTGAATTGCATAGATCGAAAGTAAGGAGTTACATGGTTTGAGCTGGTATAAATACTATGAGCTGACTAATCATGGAATGGGATAGAAACATGTAGAAGGTGATGACTGTATAGGAAACATGTAAGTAGTACAGAAGAACTACTTAGAGGAGGATGAGTCCAATGGAAAGAAAGAGAAGAAGAGCGATTGAGTTGCTCATCGATTGGAAGAGAAGATCAGAAGAAGAATGATGAGACTTACATTTGGCAGGTCTAGATCAAATACAAGAGAAATGTAAGTAATCGAGAAATTGGTCATAAGAGAGTCATATCCCAGATGGCAGGTCCTAGGACAAGAAGAGCATAGGTATAAGTGATGACAGGTCAATCATGCCATTGAGGGGAAGACTGAGCAGAGCAGAAAAGGAAGAGACAACAATAGAAATAAAGAATCATAACATTACCCCCTTCATAGACTTGAGACCCAGGCTCAAGCACCATGTCCATCATGGGTAATGCTTCTGGTAAAAGCAAATGAGGCCTGGTTGGGGGATAGAATCTCAAATGGACAATCATCCGCGATGTGCCTGGCTTGATAACAAACTGCACAGATTTGTCCAGGATAGTACCTGGTTCCATGTCCCCATTGGTTGCAACGAGAGCATTGTATGGAAAGACAAGCGATTCGAGGGTGTCCAGGGGCATAAAGGCTGCAGCTGGAACACTGATAGTGCATATAATCCTCCCAAAAATGACCAGTTCCATTGCAATGAAAACACAGGGTGGAGGAAGTCATGTGGCTGTGATGCAATGGAACTGGTATGGAATATGAGGGGGCTGAGAGGATCTGTTGGCTGTTAGAGGTGCGAAAGTAATAGCTGCACACTAAGTTGTACACATCTTCATCGACTTTTCCTTCGGTTGGTATGAGGAGGGTTTCCTCAATGACTGGGGGTGTTGTGGTCGCCCACAGACACTAGGCTAGCTGCTACTGGAACTAAGGTAGACTAGCTTAAGATGCGAAGTCTCAAGCTAGGAGAGGAGCACAAGATTGAGGTTGAGACATGAAGTCCCGGGAGGTCCAAAGATTGACTCGAGCAAAGCACAGGGTACCAGAGACGCGCCTTCGCATGAATCCAAAAATGATGAGGGATGCTTACGACAAGTCGCCATCACAACAGGGGAGAACTGTTCTGGGGAGTACAACCACGTCTGGCTACTGCTGGCAGCACCCTATGTGCACTAAGGCTCAGGGAATACCAATGCCGTTAAAGATGTGAACCGGGCTTAGGGATTCCCTGGGACAATGAAGCACTTGTTGGTTATGAAGTAGATGAGGGATTGTTGTCACACGAGTTCTCAATGGCATGTTTGGGAACAGCCACTGTTATGCAGGATGTCTTTCAACATCCAAGAGCACTCAGGGAGAGCTAGTGCGAGGACCTCACGAAGAGTCACACACTACCACTAGTCTCTAATGGCGAAGATCAAGAGGTTGTAGTTTGTCTGACTGTCAGTTGGACAACGAATGGAGTACTTGGTCGAGGACTAAGAGAGTCGCTCTTAGGACGATGATCAACATGAATTGCATAGGTTGAAAGTAGAGAATTACATGGTTTAGAACAGTATAAATACTAGGGGATAACTAATCATGGAACTGGATAGAAACTCATAGAAGGTGATGACTATGTCGGAAACACGTAAGTGGCACAAGAGAACCACTTAGAGGAGGCAAAGTCCAATGGAGAAAAAGGAAAGAAGGACGACCAGGTTACTCATCAGTTGGAGGAGAAGATCAGAAGAAGAACAACAAGACTTACACTTGGCAGGTCTAGATCAAGTAGGAGGGAAGAGTAAGTAATCAATCAAGTGGTCATAAGAGAGTCATGTCCTAGGCGACGGGTCCTAGGATGAGAAGAGCATAGGTATAACTGATGGTGGGCCTGCCATGCCATCGAGGAGAAGATTGAGTGGTACAGAATAGGAACAGACAACAGTAGAAATAAAGGATTGTAACATTACCCCCTTCGTAGACTTGAGACCCAGGCTCAAGCACCATGTCCATCGTGGGCGACGCTTCCGGTGAAAGCAAACAAGGCCTGGTTAGGGGATAAAATCTCAAATGGACAGTCATCTGTGACGTGCCTGGCTTGATGACAAATTGCGCAGATTCGTCCAGAACAGTACCTGGCGCCATGTCCCCATCGGTTGCAACGAGAGCATTGTGTGGAAAGACAAGAGATTCGGGGGTGTCCAGGGGCATAAAGGCTGCAGCCGGAACACTAATAGTGCGTACAATCCTCCTGAAAATGACCAGTTCCATTGCAATGAAAACACAGGGTGGAGGGAGTCGCATGGCTGCATCACAGCAGAGTTGGGATGGAACGTGAGGGGGCAGAGAGGATCTGGCGACCGTCAGAGGTGCAAAAATAATAGCTGCACACCAAATCATAGGCTTCTTTGTCGACTTCCCCTTCAGTTGGTATGAGGAGGGTTTCCTCGATGGCTGGGGGGGATGGAGGGGAGCTGGCTTTGGCAGAAGATGTTTGAGTGATATTGGGGGCCGGGATAGGTGTGGGGCGAACCCAGGGATTGAGTTGCCCTACCCTGAAATGATATTCCCGTCTTTCTTCAACAGTCATGGCGAGGAAGATCGGGCAGAAGGTAGGGCCAATGATGGAGGGGTCGATGTGGGCCACGTAGGTGTGTAACCCATACTCGTGAAGGACGAGCAGAGTCTGTTGGAGGGTGGAAGCAATGGAGAGGTGCCTGGGAAGGTTAAACGTTGGGGGTATGTCAGATGGAGAAGTTGCTGTCTGAAAATGTTGAATACGAGTGAGGTCATGAAATAGGTTAATAATGCGTTGAACCAAAGTGTCCTCGGCATAGCTAGGTAAGGTGGATAGTTCAGTAAAACAAGCAGGGTTTTCAAGAATGGAAGTGTATGTCAAGAGGGTATGCAGTTGGGGAAGGAGTCTTGGATAAATGGGGGTGGTTTCAAGAAATTTGTCAAGGGTGAGGGAGGAATGGGACGAAGAGGGAGAGGACATTGGTTTAGTTGGGGAGTGTGCAGCGTTTTCTTTGGGACTTGGGACAGCTCTAAGGCGATACTCACAAAGAGACTGACTTCTCAGAGTGTTGACTTGAGGAGAAACGTGCTTAGGTGGGTTTTCGGAGGCCAATGACTATTCCGATGGCGACAAAGAGGACGATAAGAACAACTGTGGTGATGCTGATGGTGATGAAAATTTCGAACTGGTAGGCAATTTCAGAGGGGGATCTTTGGTGGTGAGGGGCGAGGACTAGAGGTGTTCGAGGCATGTCTGGATTATTTAAAGAGCCTGGGATCTTTTGTAGGAATGAAGGATAGATTGAGCATGTTTCAGATTTACTTTGGGTTCCCAGGTGTTTTCCGACGATGGATACCCTTTCCATGTGGTTAGGTATCTATGACGGTTGCCAGTCCCTCTGTGACCGATGATCCGATCAACTTCGTATTCTTCTTTGGCTTCAATCACGTCAGGCGGTGGTTGGGAGAAGTTAGGACTGTGGGTAGCTGTCTCTTGATAGGTCGATAAGAGAGATACGTGAAACACGTCATGAATCTTCCACGTTGCTGGGAGACAAAGGCAGTAGGTGAGGGGTGATAGGACCTGAGTGATCTCAAAAGGTCCTTGTTGCTTGGGAGCTAGTTTCCTGGAAGGGTAGGGAAGGCGGAGATGAGTGGCTTCCAGCCAAACCTTGTTACCCACTTTCCAGGGGACAAATCATTGGGTGACACGTTGCTACATCGCTAAGCGTGCTGAGTCATGTGCTGCCAAGGCTTCTTTTCGGGCTTCCTCTAGGTGGGAAAGACATTGTTCTAAGGCTGGGATAAACATCTTGCCAAAAGAGAGATAGGGTCAGGGTTCATAGCCCATCATAAGGGAAAAGGGTGAGGTTTTGGTAGAGCTGTGGACGACTGAGTTATGGTGGAATTCAGCAGTGGTCAGGAAGTCTGCCCATTTGTGAGGGTCATGGGCACAGAAGATACGGAGATATGTCTCTAATTCCTGGTTTGAGCGTTCGGTCTATCCATCAGTTTGAGGATGGTATGCGGTGGAGAGTTTTACATCATATTGCAGTAACCTAGCGAGTTCTCTGGCAAACGTGGATGCGAATTGGGGGCCTCTGTCAGAGATGACAGAGTCATGTAAGCCAAATCTTTTGGACATGTTGTGGAAGAAGAGCTTAGCAACTCCCGCTGCATCGGTAGTTTTGTGGCAAGGACAGAGAATTACCCCCTTTGTAAGGCCGTGGTCGACCACGACCATGATTGAATCAAAACCCTGGGAGAGGGGAAGATCTGTGATGAGATCAACGGAGATCTGATGGAACGGCAGGGTGATGGATGATTTGATGGGGTGAAGTGGGGGTACCATTGGATGGGTGTTAACTTTATTTTGCTGGCAAGTAGCGCAACCAGCGACAAAGGAGTTGACAAACGTGAAGAGGCCTGGCCACCAGAAGTCACATTCTAAGAGAGCTTTGGTATGAAAACAACCGGCGTGGCCTGTGGTGAGCAGTTCATGGATAGATGATACAAGGGCGTGGCGGGCTTCAGGGAGTATGTAAAGGCAGTTTTGGAAGTATAGGTGACCCTGGTCATAGGTCCAGTCATGGATGGTGGAGTGAGGGAGGAGGGGTGAGCTGTCCGCTAGGGAGCAAATAGCACGAAGGACAAATGGATCTAAGGTAGAAGAGGTTTGGATATGTCGGGCAAGGGTGAGATCGAGGGCATGAATAATGATAGGTTCTAGACATATGGACATTTGAGCATTGTCAGAGGAGGTATCAACGAGGTCTTTGCAGGATAGGGCATCTGCAGGGGCTATTTTCGAACCAGGGGTGACCTTCCACATGAGAGAGAAGTCCTGTAGAAAGAGGGCCCAATGGGCTTGTCATCGGGAGAGTTTACGAGGGTCTTGGACAAAAGACAGGTTTTTGTGGTTGGTGATGATGGTAATGTCATGAGGAGTGCCCTGGAGGTATTGACGCCATTCTTGTAGAGCTAGGATGACTGCAAGGAGTTCTCGGTCATAGATGTCATAATTGCGTTCAGCCGGAGCGAAGGTTTTTGAAAAGTAGGCACAGGGATGGAAATCCCCATTGGTATCGGTTTGCATAAGGACTGCTCCTGCCGCAATGAGTGATCCGTTGGTCATAAGGGTAAAGGGTTTCGAGGTGTCAGGGATGTGTAGCACAGGGGCTGATGAGAATATCGATTTTAATTTATTGAAGGCTGTCTGTTGTAACATAGTCCACTTCCAAGGTTCGTTCTTCTGGGTGAGAAGATTCAAAGGAGCAACTACCTGAGAAAAGTTGGGGATGAATTTGTGGTAAAAGTTTGCAAATCCGATGAATGACCATATTCCTTTTATTGTTGTAGGAGGTTTCCAGTCTTGGACAGCTTTCAGTTTGAC
>JBBPKV010000526.1:0-11678 GCA_038089455.1 Tylopilus cf. leucomycelinus
GTACTAGATGTCAGCGATGTCGATTGTGGTCGTGGCTTTCTTAGGATGCTCAGACAGCTACCCATCGTCAATTAGAGTCGTTGGAAGGTTGCAGCGAGGGACCTACCAGTAGCGCTTTTAAGCCCACACACAGCACACAGCAAATGGACAGGCGGTGCACAAGGCCGTGGATTTGTATCTATTTAGACACAGGAGGACCCTTTCATTTCGCTCAGCTGTGGAAAACGTTGGTTTGGTTGGGGGTACTAGTACTGCCGGCTACTCGCTGCTGAGCGCTGAGCGCTGAGCACTGAGTGCTGATCTCACAGCTACATGCTGACCTGCAGGAGACCCTAGTGTCGCTCACGATCCAGGGTACGCGCCATCTGCTTTCATCCTCGACCATGATACACCGCCTCGCAGAAAAACACGCCTGTTCTTCACCGAAACGACCATTTATTCCCTGTGGACCATCACATGGATCTAAACACTGCCTTGACTCGGACGTGCAGCTTGCACGGCCGCAACACCCCTTCCATGTCGCTTCACCGCAGGTGTCACTTATAATCAGTCTCGGCTGCGTGTTTCATGAGCTCTTTCCTGTTATCTTTCAGATCTCCCTCTTGGCGACCATGTGGGTGAATGGGCATGCAGTCAATGGTAGGTTCGACGTGACCGTTTAATATCGGCCAATTCAAGACGGTGACCTCCTGCTCAAATCCTGGCAATGTGCTACTCACCTCGTGGCCCTATGTGGCTCTCGAGGTTGGAAGGGTGGTCCATTCAACGTTTTGGTGAGACGAGCCGGCTGCCCTCGCCTCCCTCTCACCCAAAACTAGTCACAGTCCCATCGGCGCTTCGTTCACCTACGGAGCCTTGAAGCAGGTGAGTTGACGACTGTGGTCAGCTCTGTGTGCCCGCTGTGCTCACAGTTCGCTTTTCCTCTTGTAAAGCTTGGTGTGGTAATGCTCGACGTACACGATGCGTTTTCCGATGCAATTCCTCGCTACTCGACGCCCCAAATGGCACAAGGTCCTCAGTAATGGCGTCGAAAGCTCGAAGTCGTTTTTCTTTGCAAACTCGCATGAGCGGTCAAATCAGCGAGATGGATCGCGACCGTCCACCTGGATTGCGCCACCAATCACATCGCACTCACACTCACCGCCATCTCCCGCTTGTTCCGTTTGCCACCATCTGTACACCACTCCCGTTCTGTCCCACCCATCGTAGAAGATCTAATTGGCGGCCGTCACGCTGCTGTCGACTGCTCGGTCTCACCTGTCCCCTCGCCCTTGCTCTCAACCCGTGTGCTCCCACCTCGTTCGACCACCGTACAGTCAATGATGCTGTGCGGTTACAATATCCACAGGGTGCAGATACCATTGCGAGTCGGTTTCATCACGGCTCTCGAATACACGAGATTTACAGGTGATGGCGGCCGGACTATTTTGTTGTTGTGTCCCGTATAGTTCGTCTACATCTTGTTCTGTCTCTGGTTTCCTGTTGTGACTTGATACTCCTGCACCGTTACCGATCTCCGTAAATATCGCTAGCTTATTTTGAGCCGGGTGCATAGTACGAACTACATTAGTAGATTCTAGCAGATAGAGCAGGAACAGTGTTAGGAGATTGTATATCTGACGATTCCTACCATCACTGTCGATCGTCTCACCTGTGCCAACACCGGAAGCTACTGGAACGACAAACACAGATTGATCTCCTACCGTGGCTACAAAGGGTAGCCTTCATGTGATGCACCAATCAAAGACAAAGCAATCTTGGGTCGGGGGAGCAAGGTCACATAGTCATGTCACAAGCTATCTGGCTGGCATAAGTCAACGAGGCCAACTTGTGAGATTCTATCTCGTCTCTCAGAACGAACCGACACCGGAACGGGAACGGATGCATGACGAAAACCACGTCAGCATGATATCCCCCTCAACGAACCACCACGCACGTAATGAGCCCCCTCGTCCATTTCGCGCTCTCAGAACCCTCCGTCTTCCTCATTCGGAACAAGGTCAGCATGCAGACAATCGCAGACCACAGCGACGCATCCGCAACGTGTGTCTCCGGGCTACATGGATAACATCAGAGCCTCGAGCGCTCGGATAAACGTCCGGGAGACGAACCAGGTTCGACGGCCGAAACAAGAGACATAAGAGTCCTCGCCCTCGTTCAGCGGGCCGTCCTCGAGCAAGAATCGCTCGGGCTTGAACGTCTCTGGGTTTGGATACCTCTTCTCGTCATGCATACCGCCCTATCCACACCATTGTCATCGCGCGCTCATATTTTGCACGCGCATGTGCCTGCCAGACATTGACCATGACCATCGGACCTGCGAAGGGATCGACGAAATGAGACCTCTGCAAACGTCTGCGCCACTCGCCTTGCGGAATGTAATGTCCCTCATAGACATCGTTTTCGGTGGTGGCATGAGGCAGACCTAGATTCTTGTAGCGGGGTCACGACAACCAATGCATCACGATTGAACGTACCCAGAGTTCCCACTGGACGACACCTCATCGTTTCTCGCATTACCGCGTCCACATACGACAGCGACACCCGGTTGATTTCCACCCTTGGCAGCACTTATTTGGAGCTCCAACAGTCTCTCAGACCCATTTCCCTCTACAAGAGAAATTGGTCTGAGAGACCATCCCTCTTGAAATTCCAACACTTTAACCCATTTTTAGTACTCCCCAACACTAGGGAGCTTTCAACAGTGCAAACAAGTAGAGGATGTGGTCCAAAGGGAACACTCTGGTAGTTCTTTCAGACCATGTCCATTGCTTGTCAGATGCCTCTCCTAAACTTCAGTTCCCATGTTTTTCATTTTCTCCGCTCCTACTGACCATGTCCGTTGCTCGCGAGATGTCTTCTTGATGCCTTCACATCTTTATCTCCGCGTTTTGTTTGCTTTCGTTTTGTTTTGTTCAATTTTATCCTATCGACGACAACTCTGACGGCAAAACTATTGTACATGCACACCCACCCTGATGGCAACAATACACTCCCCCCCACGACAACGACAGAACTTGGCTTCCTTGATTGCCCACACTATTGTCTTCGCATCACCTCGGTATATAATGCCTCGATCAACTGTGCTCGTACCTCCTGCTCTCTCTCTTTGTGCGATGGTGATGATAGCGCAAGATTCAACTGTGATAGAGAAAATCAAGCACACTGGGGCATGGCCACTCTACTGGTCAAGCAGTGGTCCACTAGACTACATGATCTTCACTGAACTCTCATCCACTAAGCTTCAGTCAAAGACGTCGATATCGGGATATGGACCAACTCGCTTTGTGGTGTGCTCGCCAACATCATCATTCCCTATCTGTGAGTTGCTATCTGTCCTGTTCGATCCGATAGACGTCCATGCGCTGACACCTCGCTCATTTAGCATCAACCCGGATGAGGCGAACCTCAGTGGCTACGTCAGCTTCATCTTTGGGGGTCTCGCATTCGCGGGGATGGTTTAGGCATACTTTTTCATCCCCAAGACCAGGGGGCAAACCATCGATGAGTACATGTCGTCCTTTTTCCTGTTCTCTTGCGGTAGCGGATGCTAACGCTTGGCAGTGTGGGCAATGTGAAGGCTCGACTTACTATATGAAAAGTGGGTGCCTGCTGCGAACTCAAGACCGAACTGTAACCGTGCAACTTGTTGTTTCATCACCTTGCACGATCACAAGGGTCATGATGACGTCGGCGTGCGTTATCCTGTAACCTGGGCATGCATGAAAACAGTTTGTTGCCCTGTCTGAGCTTGCAGTGGTGCTGATCGTAATTCGTGGTTTTAGTAGGCAGTGACATGAGACAGATCGATCTGGGGAGTGTTACACCATCGAATGGTTTCAGTGGTCGAATGGGTACCATATAAGCGAGTCGAGGGCAATATGACTCAGCTACCTCGTCTTTGATCCACCATGTCCAGCATATACGTGCATGTCTCGTCCCTGTCTCGATCCCACCAGATTGCTCACACATCGACCCCAGTTCGACATTAATCAGCGGCAAAGGCGCTGGCCGCATCATCTTCAAGCTCTACGATGACAACATTCCACAGACGGCCAGGAACTCCTGCGAGCTTGGTACGGGCTGACATGGCTTTGGTTACCGGGGATCCAAGTTCCCCCAGTCACAAGAAATGTATGTTAGATGAGAACTTCGTCTTGGCGCACACTAAGCCTGGACTACTCTTGATGGCCAACGCTGGGCCAAACACCAACAGTTTACAGTTCTCCATCATCACCGTCATCACCTCTTGGCTCGATGGCAGGCATGTCACGTTCAGTACATCGTTGTTACCTAACCTGATACAAGACATCGAAGTCGAGGAGAACAGTATACGATGGCGGCAAGAGGCCTAGATGTGCTGAGTGGGTGCGCAGATTATTGTATGCAGAGAATGAGGAGTGCAGGTGTGGCCAAAAGGAGGCCCGAGCGAGGCCAGGTAAATTTATGGAGTGTGGTGGTTGGTGCAAACGAGACCCCAACGAGGTCGAAATGGGACCCAAAAGAGGTCCATTTCATTTTGGCACTTTGGAGGCCTGCAAGATGTATCATCTAAGAGACGTGTTATTATGTACAAAGAAAATCGGTCTCCGAGACCACTATTGCTCCCGAAAAGTACTGCCTGAAGTGTTGATTTCCGGCTGTGCACGGTGTTGCACCTCTGGGTGGTTCACCATGAAATAGACAAAGACGAGAAGCGTGGCGCGCGTCTATGGGTCAATCCATTACTCCACGCTTCCAAATGATAGTAAGATGAACGAACCGTCTCGACGGAGGCTGGGAACATCGTTAATCTCGGATGACAAGACATGTACGCACTGAGAAGAAAGCAATCACCTGCATATAATGTCCCTGTGGACTCCTTGATGGCTCGCACGAACACTGGGTCGTTTGCATCATCGTCGAGTCGATGTCGGATAATCGCATCAGCGACCATGGATGACGCTGCATTTCCTTGTTCCTAGCATTCCTATCAAGTACGTACAGGACCATTGAGTGCTGACACGTACGACGTGTTGTTTGACCTATGCATATAGCGTGTTCAACCCGCCGTGCACTAGACGCCTACACTCGGCAGCCTCGGAGTTCCACCCCATTCCAGGAAACCACGACGGAAGTGCTTTCACTGCCACATTGTCCACGCGTAAATGAATTGATCTCGAGAAGCAAGGGAAGAACTCCCACCAAGTGGAAAAGCGTTACACAACCCGAGCAGATCAGACGTGCTGATATTCAGGACGATATCTAACGCCCGCTGCATAGAGGTGACGAACGTCTCCACCCTTCGTGTCGTACCCATACGTAACCTCCATCACCATGGTTGCTGAGAATGAGTACCACATCCTCGAGGCGTGCGTGGGGACACACGTGGTGAAATGTGCTGCATAATTCACCGGGTCGTCTGACAGATGCGTCAACAGGTCGTACGCCCTCTGCACTTGTTTGTCACGGTAACGCAGCGCTGCCTTTTCGTTGAAGACTTGATGCAATAATCGTCGGTGTGACCTGAACCGTGGCTCATATTGGGTGATCGAAGTTGGCCACTCGAAATCGAGCCTGTCGTGTGTATTTCCCGTGAGAGGTGAAAAGGCAACACGGGATGACGGAGGCGACGTACAGCGCCCCAGTGGAGAACGAGGGCCGATCAGAGTACTTTCGCGAGCTAGTTAGAGGCATGGGGAAATGCGCCAAAAGACGCGAAAGAGACGTACGCCGGTAGCACAAGCGACGACACCTGAGAAGATCATGACTAGGTCTGGGAAGTACAGTCGACTCCCTCAAAACGCCTAGCATCTCCAATGTCCCGAACTACATATGATCCCTCTCATAATGCATACCCCCTAGGGCCTGGGCTTTTCCCGATGGGGAATAAATTATGAGGGAGTCGATGGTAATACTGCCCGCCAGGGCGAGACGTGTCGGTCGTAGGTACGCACGGCAGATGTCTCCCCAAAGGATAATGCGATCAACCCCGGGGTACGCCCACCCGCATGGCTCCCAACTATCCAAGGGATGCAGGAGGGTAGAAGGGGTGATTGGGCGTCGATGGGGTTTATCCTTGCGCGAGACAACGTGTTGCAAGTCAATTTGGCACGAACCGGACATTTTTAGCTCACTGAGATAAACGTGTGTCCATTAGTGTAAAGAAGTTGATCCCAAAATGGACGCCGGAAGGGATGGAACTCGAGATATCATGTCAACAAGCATCGACCATATCAATGCCCACCGAAGACCCAGTTCAGATCGCAACTAGTTCTCGAGCAAGATCGTATCAACTACCATAGATCAATGGAGTGAACATTGAACTCACTGATTGAAACTATATGCACGGGACCAAGAGGAACGTCCGTTTGAAGCAGAAGAACGACAACTTGAAATTGCATGGACCACACTCACGCGGCAGTAGTCGTAAACGCTGGAAAAAGTCGGCAGTAAAGGAGAGGGATGCACGAAACACTTGTTCCATAAGGCGATGTTGACGTGAATCGCGCACCGTATGCACTTGGAGCTGTACGTTGTTCGAAATATGCATGAGCGTCGATGATGCGGCATCAAATATTGCAGGTAAGTTGGTACCTGGGCCTGAACTCAAAAAAAGACGGTGGTCTCACGCAACATGTCCCGGCGGTTGCTCTCAACCATCCAACGTGCGACGTGAGTCTAGGCTGGGTCTTCCATCCATCGCGGCTCGCCGAACACGATGCTGGTCCATAGGAGGATCAAGAAGCCTCAACGACTCCACCAACACGTGTACTGACAGCAGTACCTACTTGGTTTGCGAGGGTTCTCTGTGACTGTGCGATTGGAGCGGTGGATGGTCTCATCCGACGCCCCATACGACCTGTAACTGGATGTGGAAATGACTTGCAGGCAAATGGGGATATCGTTCACTAATGTGAGTGGTTCGTTTCGTCTATAACATGGGCCACTATAAACCCCACAATGGAACGCCCTGTCAGCTGGTCGTCCTCGGGGGTAGTGTGATAGCACGGGGCGCCCGCTATCTACTCACCAGTCCTCCAGGGCATGTTATCGTCATCAATCGACTGCGTGTACTATATATAACCCCCTTGCCCCCTTCCCTAGTGTTCTTTCTTCGAGACGCTCTCCACCAGAATGTCCGGAAATGCTACCCAGCCCACGTACCCTCCCTTGCTGTTCACCACCTACACCATTGCGTTCGAGGGAAGCTCCGTGGTGTTAATTCTCTACGGCAAGTCACGTTCTGAGGGTGATCACGAGGAGTGAGGCGAACAGCATCCGTCCTCCTCGAAATTGCGCCCTCGAGATCACTGAGCTGTCCGAGGCGCGAGAAACGGGTTTGCAAGGAGTTCCCGAGGTTGTTAAGATACGCGGGCTCATGGGGGTGGTGGCCATCAGGAGTGGTGGCTTCCTCCTTGAATTGAACCTGGTCCATACAGAAACGACGGGACCTGGTGGGTCATGCTGCATTGCAGGGATGAATTTGTCCCTGCTTCGAAGGAAACGATACATTCTTCGGTTCTACACTGTCGTCCAACTCATGCTCACTACCTTGTATATTGCCATCTCTCTGTATGCCGCGCCAGCCCAAAGCCTCGCCATATTCAACACCGTTGGATCCTACGGCCCCGATGGATTATCCCCATGGCCCATCGTCATTGTCGACATCGCATTCGTCTTGAACACATGGACTTCCGATGGGTTCCTCGTGCGTGCCGCTTTCCTCGTTTGAACCCACGAATCTGAATCGTCTCCCAACATAGCTCTACCGATGCTACGTCGTCTGCATGTCGAACGCGTACGCACTGATGGTTCCCGTACTGCTCTACCTCGCCACCCTCGGTACCTCCCTCGCCTGGCTCGTCGTGAGCTCCACGCCCGGCGCTGTCTACAACACGCACGCCGTCCAAGTGACCGGGATCTGTTACTGGTCCTAGCACGAACACGAGGTTGAACGCCACTCGAGAGCAGTTTCTGGGAATCCGGCGCCCAAAGCTGCGGCTGCGGCCCCGAGGTTGTTAAGACCACGAGGTTGCGTAAGCACCAACCGTCCCAACTGCGACTGATTTTGCACATTTTCATCGATGCTGGCGTGATTTACTCCCTCACCCTGATCGTGGCGTTGATTTGCTTTGTGAGCAAAACCAATGGTCAGTACGTGGTTCTTGATATGGTGAGTCCATCAGCCGTCGCTCGCTTATCGAGAAGACGTTCACTGAAATGTTGTCGCTCACAAACAGATCACCCCCATCATCTCCATCACGTTCTACATGGTCATTATCCGCGTCGGGCTGGCCACTCGTGCATCCCAGACGTCAGACGTAGAATTCAGAAACGTGTCCTTGGAGACCAGTCTCAGCGCGGAACGAAGGCGGAGGATGCAGATCCATATCACAACGTTGACCGAGAACAAGATCGACGGCGACCAGAGTCAGTCGATAGGTATGACAGTTCAAAATAGCAGCAAAAACGGCTAAAGCGGGCTCAAGGTCGACTGCAGAGGAGGTATAGCCGTCTGAGGGACGTCGGAGACGGGTCTAGGATGGCCCAACCACTGACCACCTGAATTCGTGACGACTCCGTACACCTTCTGTGCCACCCTCGGTCGTTTTCCTCTCTTTCGCATTCTACAAGATCACAGGCTTCTCGATCTTCTTTTTAAGTGCGAATGAACTTTTAGCTATTGCGAGCTCTGTATGTCGTGTACGCACGTACGAGCACTCCATACTAATATTGTTGTTTAGCCTCTCCGCCTCTGTTCCTTCCAACTAGTTCTGTGTATGCCCTCTTTTCAGTTTTGCTTTCCTCAGCTACTTTTGCTCCTGACTGAAGCGGGTTCCGGACCAGATATATGTATTGATACTCAAAGCCTGGAAAGTCCTCTCACTTAATTGTTCTACCTATACTACCCATGTTACACGCCAAACCAGAGCTCGTGTCGTACTGACACCACCAGCTTCAGGCCGAATCCCCGCAGTGAACTCCCGCAGGTCCTTATTTGCGACATTCAATGGTCTGGCCCACATTTTTCTTCTGGTGCCCATGTCCATGTAAGATTGGACCTAGGCCTGATCGTTCGTGACAGCGTACATACCCGAATCATGTTTCACCGTTCGCGAGGTCGCCCACTCATCTTGCCGCTGCGAAGAGCCAATCTCCTCGCGGCAGTGAGATGTGATAGCGATGGTATGTGGTCTGAGCGGATCCCAAACGAGGAATTTTGTACTACACCACGGAGACAGTATGCTGAAGAAACACTTGATCAGGGTGGCGGCCCGGCAAAGTTGAATCACTGAGTTTGTATCCGTGCGCCGCAGGAACCGTGTTCGTCCAACCACCCGAGTCTTTGTAGTCATATTCGATAGCTCCGATCCATTTGAGGTTGGTGCAGCAGAGAAGCCGGGCAGGAAGGTTGGTAATCATCTTGCAAAGCTCGCACTAATCGTCTCCGATCCAGGTGCTTGTCGAGTCGAGGACGTCTGATTGGTGTTGGGTGTTGACATATGCTGCATACGCTGCAGGCCCCATGTTGAGCCATGGATCCTGGGCCCATCCGTCAGAGCCAGGAGGAGACTATCGGGGAGCAAGAAACAAGCGAAATTGGGGTAAATGATACACGCGGAATTATACAACAACATCGTGTAACGACAACAAGTAATTGGCTAGCCTAAATTTGTGATCAGTTTACTGATCATATCATCTCAACGAACCACACACACCAGCGTGCTTACTATCTGTGTACACCAAATCGTCATCCTCGTCGGAGCCCATATCTGTCTCATCCTCGTCAGACGTCTCCGAAAGGTCCTTCTGGAGACGCTCGCCATTTGCTCCAGTTGCATGTCAGCGATGGTGAGAGCAACAAAGTCATCTGCATAGGCCGCATGGTGGAACGCGACATCGTCCAAATCGATGTATCGCACCCTCAACACGTCTTTGACCCACTCTACTTCTTCGTCAGCGGGTTTGAGAGAATCCTCTGCTTCTGCCTCCATCGCAAGGAACATGTCCATGCGTGTTTCCGCTGCGTCAATGTTGGCTTGACACAGCATAATGCGGTGTAGACTACTGTCCCCGGAAGTCGATTTAGCAATATAGGCCTTCTTGATCACTGAATCGGAGAAACGAGATGAGCCTCGGACGAGAAGGCGTCTGCCCTATTGCCAGTGTGGATCTCAGTCACTCGAACTCGGTAAAGAGGGACTTACTTCAACAACGTCTTCAAAGCCTAGATGAGAGTATGAAGTATCACCGATGGACTTGTTGGCAAAGCAGAGTTCAAGTGGAGGAGGGGCAGTCCGAGGCTTGTATGGCTGGTGCCTCCGTCGCATTTCTGCCTGTCCCTCAAGTGTGCGTCTACGAAGGACGTGTTTCCGCCAAATGTTGGCCAGTTCCGGTTCTGCACGGAGGAGAGAAAGTCTCCTCGCAGGCAGTGTAACTATGCGGCGTGTTTCCGCTCACTGGCGGCTGCAAGACTATGATGAACCAGGTCGTCTTGTGGTAACCAAGTGCCGAGGGTAGTGGTTGGTCTCTGGGAAAGTCGGCACTGGGTTCTCGATTTCACCATGCTCGAGACATAATTGAGTCATGGCCACCTCCTCCTGCTCGCCTTCGTCCTCCGCTGTAACGATCCCAATACCCGGAAAATCAATCCTCAAGCGTCCAGTACCAGCTCAGTCAGGCATCCTCAATCGTATCAAAGGCTTCTTGCCAACACAACCTACCCAACCAATCTCGGAAGACACCAGCAGATCACTCAAGAGAGCGCACTTCATCCTACCACACCTCGCGACCGTCTACCCTCAATCCACCCTCAATTCACCATTGACCCCGTCGCTCAAGGATGAAAAACGGTCCATCGAGGAAAAGGAGTCGGAGCGACGGAAGCGCATCGTGAGAGGCGATTCAACCAGTCCTAACGACACAGAAGAGTGGTGGACCTTGGACAAGGTCGAGTCGTTTTACAGAGAGTGCTGCCAGTCCAGGGAGGAGCAACCAGATCCCGCCGTCTCGGCCGCTTTCAAGGTGCGTAAGACATCCTGCCATCGCACGAGCCCCGCGAGGCCAATTGGCGCTTCCACAACCAAGTTTCGCTCCGTCGACCTCTCTGGCGTGCAGCTCACTCCAACCTCTGCCGCGATCCTCTCGGACGTGTTTAATATCGAGTGGGGACTCCGCAAGCTCACGCTGCGGGAGTGTGACTTGGATGATGTGGTTCGTTGGTTGTGTCCCTCTTGCCGTAGTTTACTGACCCCCAGGCAGGAGCTGGAACCAGTCCTACACGCCCTCCTCATCCCGGGCACGCTCGAGTACCTATCAGTCGCATCCAACCGCGGCCTCAAGCCACCTGCCTTCAAACTCATCGGAGCGTATGTGTCACAGGTTGGTTTTTCCACAGAATAGGGACAGGCTACTGATTTCAAGACGATAGGCCCAGAGCCTGCAATTCCTGGATCTGTCCTCGACTGTCTTAGATAAGAAATCGATTGACTACATTGTTGCGTGTCTCGCAACTGCTCTAGAACCCGGTTCGATCTCGCTCCACCCGGACGACTGCTCTCTTCGCCCAAATGCGCTTGAAGCGCTCGGTGAGTGTCCTTCTGACCACCAGTCTTCTCGGTTGTGACAATGGCCTCCAGCGTGGGTGGCCCGGACATCTTCCGTGTGAAATATATCCCTTCGACATAACAAGATCA
>JBBPKV010000527.1:0-11676 GCA_038089455.1 Tylopilus cf. leucomycelinus
TATGATTTTTGCCTCTATTTCAGTCTTACCTAAGCCAGCCACTGACTAAGCCTCTCAATTTTCTGATCACGTGACCTGTAGCATGTGACCATGTGACACTATTACTCCTTCAGCTACAGAACTCAGCAGAACCTTCTAGAACTTTCAGACTTTTTATCGCTGGCTAGGTCTTGTTCCTCTTTTAGTAATTCCTTATCTCACACAGCATGGTCTGTGCACACTACCCATATATATATAAACCCTCACCTTTCACCTATACTTGCTAGTCGAATCCATTTATATCATTCATGGTCGCTTCCCATATGCCATTGAGAACAAGTGTGATTTCTCGTCCTCCCACCTTTTACTCACTACCTTGCACTCTCAAGCCCCATACTTAGTGCCATACACACATAGTCCCTCATGTCTGTGAGAACCACAACAGTCATCAAGATGATCAACTCTATGGGAGCATGCATCATATAGAAATCATAAAACAACTGCAAGAGTATTGGACATGTAAGAAACATACAACATCACCTAAGATACTGATTTATTGCTAGCATGACCCAGATGATGCCAGTGGTAAATGTCAGGGCTGACTCACATATACCCACCTTGGACAATGGGTGTACAGTGACTCAAAAAACTGTCCCAATGATTGCATGTTTTGCATTAATTGGCTCCTAACCCCAATAATCCCTAACCCAGACCTAACATATGGGTATATGAAATAAAGTACTCACTCTTGGCTTTCTATCTGTGCAAAGATCAAAAGATTTGGTTAAGATTGGATGAAATGGCAGCCATTACAAAATGACAGCTCATTGGGATAGTTTTTTGACTTTAAGTTTCTATTACATACATTAGACCCTGGAGTGCTGTAAGATTGTTACATAACTTAGATAAATGCTATATTATGTTACCTTTATGTAATAGATTATGATACCACCTATATAAACCATGCCATCACAAGTATATTTCCTAATTTTCCCCATGAAACACCTCTCTGCAGCTCAAAGGGACAATATCATCTCTCTTGCTTCTCTTGATCTTTCCTGTCGAAAAATTGCATCCCAAACTGGCATAGAGAAGTCTACTGTGGCCAGGGTCCTTCAGGAAGTCTATCTAGAAAAAGAAAACCACTGTGGAGGACGACCTTCAAAACTCTCCTCTACCAATAAACATGCTATTGTCCAGCAAATCATTACTGGCAAGGCCAACAATGCAGTTGAGGCCACTCATTTCATCAATTCCATCATCACCACCCCTGTCTGCTCACAGACAGTCAGGAATACCCTTAAGGAGGCCTCTCTTAAGGCTGTAGTGAAGAAAAAGAAACCTCTTCTTACTGCTACCCATAGAAAGAGGAGGTTGAAGTTTGCTCTCAAGTACCAGCATTGGACTGTGGAGGACTGGAAGAGGGTTATATGGTCAGATGAGACCAAGATCAATAGGATTGGGTCAGATAGACAGGAGTATGTGTGGAAAAGGCAAGGAGAAGGACTAATCTCTAGAGAGGTCAAAGGTACAGTGAAGTTTGGGGGAGGATCCCTGATGGTTTGGGGCTGTATAGGGTGGAATGGAGTAGGGGTTTTGAGTGAGGTTGAAGGGAGGATGGATGCAGAACAGTATGTGGCCATTTTGGAAGGAGGATTGTTGCAAAGCATGGAGGAATCTGGAATCTCTGAAGAGAAGGTTATCTTTCAGCAAGACAATGATCCCAAGCATACCTCCAAAAGAGCTCAAAACTGGTTTGAAAAGCAAGGTATCAAGCTTTTGCATTGGCCTGCTCAGTCTCCAGACCTCAATCCCATTGAACATACTTGGAATCATCTCAAAAGATGCCTTTCAGGTTATGAGAAGACTCCTTCAGGGGTTCCTCAATTATGGGATAGGGTGGTGATAGAGTGGGGGAAGATTTCTGTGGAAGAGTGTCAGAAATGGATAGAAAGTATGCCCAGAAGGATTCAAGCAGTTATAAAGGCAAAGGGAGGTCATACCAAGTATTAAATACCTTACCTAGCATAAAGTCAAAAAACTGTCCCAATGAGCTGTCATTTTGTAATGGCTGCCATTTCATCAAATCTTGACCAAATCTTTTGATCCTTGCACAGATAGAAGGCCAAGAGTGAGTACTTTATTTCATATATCCATATGCTAGGTCTGGGTTAGGGATTATTGGGGTTAGGAGCCAATTAATGCAAAACATGCAAACATTGGGATAGTTTTTTGAGCCACTGTATCTAAAATTGGCAAATGGAATATTTAGTTGGAGGTCACATGCTCAACATACAATTGCCCTATCCTCCACTGAAGCTGAGTACATGGCTCTAAGTGACTACTCCAGACAAACTATCTGAATTCAGACTCTTCTAAGTGAACTTGGATATGATTTATGTCTGATTCCGATCACTAGAGATAACCAAGAATCCATTTTCATGGCATCCAACCCCATCACAGAATCTCAGTCTAAACACATTGACATCCACTGCCACTATGTATGAGAAGTTGTTAGTGAAGGGAAAGTCTCGATTGAATTCATAGATGGATTCAAAAACCCAGCTGACATGTTCATGAATAACCTAGGATACATCAAGTTCCAAAAGTTTCATTTACAACTAGAACTCATCTTCTATCCCAACAATCAAACAACCTAAAAGCCATTCCTATTCCGCTTACATGTACCCATGCAATTAGTGAGGGGAAGTATTGAACAGACTCTGTAGGTAGTATGGTAATATACTTCCCATGTAGTCTAGTGTTACGATTGTATACTTTCCCTTACACTTTTTCCTATATTTACCTGTGTACACACCAGACCTTGGGTTCGAGTCCCAACTGGTGACTTTCTCTTGACTAATCGTTTCTCTCTGACATCCATGTGATTAGTCATCGAACCGCTTTGTCATTTCCTCTTAGTAATGCTTCATCAGCGATGGCACCATTCTTGCATCATTCAGACTTCTTATTGCACCATCACTTTGTCATGCTCACTAATATCGATTAGTCATCATGACTAATCTACTTAGTCATCCACTTCCTCCAACGTATATATACCTGCCTCTGCAGCCATGTATTCCCTAGCTTAGTCTTAGTATTCTATCCCCTTCATGCTCTCGTGCCTTGACCTCTAAGCTCAATCACTACTTCAAGTAGCTTGATCCCTTGACCTTGCCTAGTAGTCGTCGACCATCGACTCTAGGAACCCTCTGGGTATCACCAGTAGAGTGTTATCTCGTCCTTGCAACTCGTCGTAGGGAATCCTTGCTACCACAGGCAGAACCCTTGCACTTGGGACGTTGCATCTCTTCATGAGTACCTCTCCAAGGTGTACCTTGACAGCTAGTCTACGAACCTTAGACGGTCGTAACAAAAGACTAAGCTAACCAACTACAGCTATCACCGGATAAGCCATCATTGTGGACCGACGCCCCTCCCTCTAGTCCCTACCCTGCCTATGGCCCCAACCCCAAGACTCTGAATCGTCTGATGACGAAACCCTTGACCACCCCATCAAACCTCTTGACCCCAACCTCCCTATTATGGAGGACGACCCAACCATCACCAACCTCGCCCATGAATTCACCCACATGGTAAACATCCCCCGAATCCCCACACCACCATCACCAACACCCCTGTCCCGCCACCCACTGATTTTTCCTCTAGGACCCCAGCGACCCTTTATTCCACAAACATTCTCCACTCCTCCGCCACTACCACCATCCATGACATCCGCAAAACCCACTGAACTTCGCTTGGGAACCCCCGAACCGTTTGACAGAGCATACACCAAGGCCTTACCCTGGTTAAACTCCGTCAAGTTTTATTTAGGGGTCAATGAGGATATATACAACACCAACGCTAAGAGGGTCGCATACGCCCTCTCCTACTTGACCAAAGGACCCGCACTTACATGGGCTTCTACCTATCGAGAAACCGCCCTTGCCACAGGAACCCTATCTACCAGAACCTGGGCAAGCTTCGAATCCAGTTTCAAAACTGGGTTCATTAACCATTATGATGTAGCAGGCGACGCCCTTCACTGGCTTGCCAACACTAAAATGGTCGAATGCCGCAAGGATGGCAAAACCTGCTATGAACCCTCCTTAGGCGATTATATCACCTGATTCCGAAACAATGTTTCCTTAGCCCGAGTAATGGACCAAGCGGTCCTAATCCAGTACTTCTCCACAGGAATCCCAATTCCCCTCATGAACCGCCTCTACACCCTCGAAACCATCCCAGACACTCTCGACAAAATGATCGAGAAGGCCATGAAACTCCAATCGCAATGGAAACAATCCCAAGCGATTGCCCACCTCCACGAAAACCCCCGTGCCACAAAATCCTGGCTACCCCAGGTACCTACCTCCTCCATGGCCAAAGATCCCAATGCCATGGATGTCAACACCATAAAAGTCAAGAAATTGACTCCAGAAGAACGAGCTCATTGCATCCGGGAAAACCAATGCTTCCAATGTAGACAACAAGGACACCCCTCCTATGAATGCCCCTGCTACCCAACCGCCACCACCAAACCCCTCACTATGCCTAAAAAGGTATGGAAGGTGAAAGAACAACCTCTGCCTTTAATCGAATAGGATGAAGACGATGAGGAAGAAAAGGACTCCCCCATCATAGCTAGAGTGGCTTTCTTGGGTTTTTAAATGAGAAAGGACTGATGACGCACCCTTCCTCCCCTAGGGTACAAGTACGAGCTGTAAAGAAGTCCATATCAATCCCAGTCCAACTTCTCACCACTTCGCACTCTACCAAAGTCATCGACACTCATGCCCTCATTGACAGCAGGGCTGAAATCTCATGCATAGACTGGGGCTTTGTCCGCAAACATCGCCTCCCTACCATGCGCCTCGAAAACTCGATCCTTGTCAAAAACGTGAATCAATCCTTGAATAAAAGTGGTATGATCCACTTTACCACGACCCTATTCCTTAACATCCAAGGAGTCCTTATGGAAACAACCTTCCACGTTATGAACTGCAGAAACAAGAATGTCATCCTAGGTTTCCCGTGGCTATCAAAGGCCAACCCTACCATTGACTGGTCCACTTGGACCCTCTCCATTGCCCGATCACTAGACAAATCCCCATCTTACTACACTTACAATGCTACTCTCACCGACATACATACCGCCAAACTCCAGGGCCCCATCACCCCGAACACCTCTCCTCATCTACAATATGTCGACGAAGTCCACGACAAACATCTCTTTGACTATTTAGAAAAAGAGACCGAAAACCAATGTTGCATACGTGCAGCCCAAGTCCACAAGGTACAATGCATCGTCAGACTTGGAGCCACCAATCGTCTCATCAAAAGTGGCTCCTGCTATGTACCTCGTGCCCTCGTCGCTAAACTCACAAAAGCCACCGAACTTGCCACTGAACAGTTTGCTAAAGAACCAAAGCAAACGTTACCCCCACAATACGAACGATTCTCCAAAGTATTCGGAGAACCCACACCGGGAGAATTACCTCCCAAAAGACCTTATGACCACAGGATCAACCTAAATAAAACCTTTGTCGCAAAGATCAGGAAACTATACCCGTTATCTCCAGAAGAAAGAAAAGCCGCCAATGACTTCGTCGAAGAACACCTCAAGTCGGGAAAAATCCAACCATCAAAATCCCCACAAGCCTCTCCGTTCTTCTTCGTCAAAAAGAAGGATAGCAAACTACGTCCCTGCCAAGACTACAGGTACCTGAATGAACATACAGTTCAGGATGCCTACCCTCTCCCACTCATCTCCAACCTAATAGACCAGGTATGGGGATCCAAGATCTTCACCAAGTTTGATGCCCGATGGGGCTATAACAATGTATGCATCCATGACAGCAACCAATGGAAGGCTGCCTTCATCACTCACCAAGGTCTCTTCAAGCCCATGGTGATGTTCTTCGGAATGATGAACTCACCCCTAACCTTCCAATGATTCATGAATGATTCGTTCAAAGACATGATTGCTGAAGGATGGCTCATCATCTACATGGACAACCTCCTTATCCACTCGGCTGATGAAGCCACCCACCACGAACGAACTCTCCATGTCCTCCAATGGATGGAGGAACTCAACCTCTATCTTCGCCTTGAAAAATGCACCTTTGATGCTCCCAAGATTGACTACCTCGGGATGATCCTTCGTGACGGAGAAATTGCCATGGACCCTGTCAAACTCCAAGGCATCTCCTCATGGCCTATCCCATCCTCAGTCAAGGAAGTATATTCCTTTCTTGGCTTTGCCAACTTCTACCGCTGTTTCCTCAGTCATTTCTCTGAAACGGCACAACCCCTCCTTGACCTCACAAAGGACACGAAGTGGAACTGGACTCCCGCTTGTGACCAAGCCTTCCTCTCCTTAAAGAAGGCCTTCATGGTGAAACCAGTCCTCCGGCTTCCAGACCTCGCAGCCCCCTTCGCCATTGCTACCAACGCTTCCCTAGTCAGCACTGGTGCAGTTCTACTCCAAACCGATGCTAATGGTGACTGGCATCTATGTTCATACCTCTCCCAATCCCTCCTTCCCGCAGAACGAAATTACGAGATCTACAACCATGAACTCCTCGCTGTGATGCACACCCTCAAAGCATGGTGTCACTACCTCGTTGGCTCCCCACATCCCATAAAGGTCTTTACGGACCATAAGAACCTGACCTATTTCAGGCAACCCAAGAACCTAAACCGCAGACAAGCCCACTGGCTTCTAGATCTAGCGGACTTTGACCTGAAATTTGCCCACATCCCTGGCAAAGACCTCACTGTCCCTGATGCCCTCTCCCACTGTGCTGACCATTATCCCACCGAAGACCGCAATAACTGCAATGTCACCCTCCTCCTGGACTCACTCTTTGTTCGCCTCATTGACACCTCTCTCACTCAAGTCATTGCCTAGGAGTCCACCTCCGACTCCATCTACCTCACCACACTCCATGCCCTCAAGGGAGACATCCCCACTCCTTTCCACTCTCGCCTTTCAGATTGGAAAATCCTTGACAGCATCCTTACTTATTGCAACTGCATGTACGTACCTCCCACTGGTACACTCCGCCAGGATGTCCTCCGCCGCTGCCATAACCACGAGTCTGCTAGACACCCCAGCTTCGTTAAAACTTGCCAACTCATATCTGCCGATTACTGGTGGCCTGGCCTTGCCCAATTCGTTCGACACTATGTCAAGGGTTGTGCTATCTGCCAACAATCCAAAGCCAACACCCATCCCACCACACCGCCTCCCACACCCCTCTCCTTCTCCTGCACACAACCCTTCCAACAGGTATCCTGTGACCTCATCACCAACCTGCCCCTCTCCAGGGGCTTTGATTCCTTATTGGTCATGGTGGACCACGGCCTTACAAAGGGGGTAATCCTTTGCCCCACCAATAAAACCGTCATAGCCGAAGGCATCGCAACCTTCTTTTTCCTTAAGGTCTACACACGATTTGGTCTATATGACCGAATCATTTCTGATCATGGCCCCTAGTTTGCTGCCCGCTTCGCCAAGGAGTTAGGGAGACTCCTAAACTACGACCTCGCACTCTCGTCTGCTTATCACCCACAGACCGACGGAGAAACGGAACGAGTTAATCAAGAACTCGAAACCTATCTCCGCATCTACTGTGGTGAGAACCCCACCTCATGGGCCGACTCTATCACACATGCAGAGTTTGCTCACAATCACCACCCTCACTCCATCACCGGAAAATCCCTGTTCTTCCTCATAATGGGATATGAACCCATTCCTCTTCCTCCCGTTCTCCCGTCATCCTCCCTACCAGCGGTCGATGACCGCATCCAAGCACTCTCCACTGCTAGAAATGAAGCCCTAGCTGCCCATGAACTTGCTCGCCAAACCATGGCATCCAAAACACGAGGCAAGTTCACACCATTCACCCTAGGTGATAAGATTTGGCTAGAAGCCAAGAACCTGAAACGCCACCTTGCAGACCCAAAGTTCGCACCAAAAAGGGAAGGACCCTTCCTTATTGAAAAGGTTTTATCCCCGGTTTCATACAAGCTCCAACTCCCCAAGACATGGAAGATCCACCTAGTTAGTCTTCCATGCTTCCCTTTTATCACCCTATCACGAAAATAGCATACACGGGCTGAACTTCCCCTGTCCCCCTTCTTCCCTTATAAACAGTGAAGAAGAATACGAAGTTGAATGGATATTAAAGCACAGGATCCAAAAAGGAATCCCCTCATTCCTGATCCGTTGGAAAGGATACACTGCCAAAGAAGACTCTTGGGAACCAGAATCGAATCTCCGACACTCCGCCACTCTCCTAAAAGGATATAAGAGTTGATTCCCCTCCGTCTTCTCCCCAACCGCTTCCAAGACTGCCCACCGTACCTGTCATTGCTGAGAAATTTTCCTCATCTCTTTCTTATTTTCATCATTGACACTTCGAATCTTTGTCTAGCTATGTCCTTGCTTTCCATTATAGAATTGTCCATTACTCCCACCACCCCCCCTTGCTTGTCATCTCCCGCATCATCCATTATTGCCAACCCTGGCTGGGAATGGGACGTCCTTCCCGTACCACCCCCACGAACCCACGCTACCCATCCTGGTCTCCCAGTCTCGGTTGACCTCCCAGCCGCTACCCATCGCTTCAGGGATGAAATTCCTGACATCACGGCCCTCAACCATATGGCACGAATGATGCAAGACTCCCGCCTAGCCATACCCATCGGCGCCTACCTAGACATGTCATCCCCCTTGTATACCCTATACTGCGCCTTTCTGCAAATCTCACGCCTAGCACAGATCATTCCAGCCGTCTCCCAGTCTAATGTCTTCCCCACTGTCATTACCGTCCTCTGAGAGATCCAACATGAAACCACTGGACTACTCGGGGTAACCCTCCATCAGCTCGAGATGGACACCTTCCTTCTTGACTTAGACCAGTACCTGCAGGAAACTGCCAGTGCTTCTGACCTGCCCTACCCTGTCATAGGGCTCCCCTCTTCCTTCTCTAGGACCTCTCCTTCAGCCTCGTCATCCCCTTTGAACGATGGAGAGATCGCCGTGATTACTCGCCTCGAACAGCAACACGTAAGGGCCCTATCCTTCCCCCATACATGCGATGACCCCCAGTTCCCTAATGCCTGTTACTCCTGCCACCGCCTTGGTCACATCCGGCTTAATTGCCCGATGTACCAATGCCCCACTTGTCTTCAATGGCAACCAGGCCACCCTCAGAATCGATGTCCACTTCGCCGCCCCCATCGCCCACCACCTTCGACCTCTTCGTCCTCGTCACACCGTAGCCCTCCTTCCTCCCGATCTCATCACAGATCCTCAGGCACCCCTTATCCCTCGTGCGATAGATCCACCCCTAGTGAGACTTTGGTGGACGACTATCCATACACTGATGACAGCTTCGACCCGGTGGCAGAAGGAAACCTCACTAGGTCCCCCAGTCATGACTTTTGACATAACTAGGTGGCTCGCCTTCCCCGACCCCTGGGATCTTGAGACTTTGAGCAATGTCTCGTCTTAATATGGGGGTAATGTTACGATCATATGCTTTCCCTTACACTTTTTCCTATACTTACCCGTGTACACACCAGACCTTGGGTTCGAGTCCCAACTGGTGACTTTCTCTTGACTAATCATTTCTCTCTGACATCCATGTGATTAGTCATTGGACCGCTTTGTCATTTCCTCTTAGTAACACTTCGTCAGCGATGGCGCCATTCTTGCATCATTCAGACTTCTTATTACGCCATCACTTTGTCATGCTCACTAATATCGATTAGTCATCGTGACTAATCTACTTAGTCATCCACTTCCTCCAACGTATATATACCTGCCTCTGCAGCCATGTATTCCCTAGCTTAGTCTTAGTATTCTATCCCCTTCATGCTCTCGTGCCTTGACCTCTAAGCTCAATCACTACTTCAAGTAGCTTGATCCCTTGACCTTGCCTAGTAGTCATCGACTGTCGACTCTAGGAACCCTCTGGGTATCACCAGTAGAGTGTTACCTCGTCCTTGCAACTCGTCATAAGGAATCCTGGCTGCCACAGGCAGAACCCTTGCACTTGGGACGTTGCATCTCTTCGTGAGTACCTCCCCAAGGTGCACCTTGACAGTCAGTCTACGAACCTTAGATGGTCGTAACATCTAGTTCCATCGCATAGGTGTCTGAGTTAGTCCAATAGTTACAGGACTATAGTCCAAACTGGACTCATACCAGACTCAATCCAGTGTGTATGTAATCCATGTGAACATAGAGTGGACCTACATCTCTGCATAGGCATGAGGACTGCTTAGTATTTGCTTCATCTAGCTACACAATAAAGTATAAGTACCAGAATAGGGTATTCTGATGTAATAAGACTTTTTCCTGCCTTAAGTCACTCTCAGATATAGCACCAGCTCTACTAGGTGAGTCTGGTGGGCATCCTTGCCTCCATATGTGTATGCTCAATAGTAGAGATAAGGGAATGAGAAGTCATACTTGTTCTCAATGGCATACAAGGAGCAACCATGAATGATACAAATGGATTTGACTAGCAAGTATAGGTGAGATGCAAGGATTTATATATGTAGAGAGACTGCACACAGACCATGCTGTGCGAGATAAGGAATTACCTTAAAAGAAACAAGACCTAGACAGCAATAAGAAATCTGAACATTCTAGAAGTTTCTGCTGAGTTCTATAGCTGAAGAGATAATAGAGTTGCACAGTCATGTGCTACAGATCACATGATTTGAAAGTTGGAGTGCTTAGTCAGTGGCTGGCTTATGTAAGGAAGAAAATAGGAATGAAATTTAGTACTTACTCTTGGCTATCTGCTACAAAAATAATTATATCATTAGAATTAGTATCCATGGTGATATGGTCAATTCAATTCAGTATATCATTGATTCAACTGTGTAACTACAGGTTAGCCATGTCAAAGTTTGACAGCTATCATGTGTAACCCTTGATAGAAGTATGACATGTTGTTACCATGGTTACTATGCCATAGTAACCTTCTCAACTGACACTATTTAAGCACTATGTTCATCTCTTATACCTTTTAAATTAATAATAGAATCAAATTTCACTTATAAAGAGAAATTTCTTTTATTTTGTTCTTTAATGGTCATTTACTTATCCAACTTCCTTCTAACTGGGTATATGATCACTAGAGTAGTCATGGATCCCATACACATAGGTCTATATCTCTTTTTAGCTAACTCTAAATGCTTTCTTTCATATATTATGATTTCTTATATTTATCATTGTATTTTTCTTCTTTCTTATAGACTTTCCTCTGTTTAATGGCATGGCAGACCAGCCATCACATATAACTATCTCCTTCTCATCTTTAACCCTATATCCTGGGATCTTACTCTTTTATAACCCATGGTTTCTATTGTTCCTCTTCTAACCATTCTATTCCATACAATAGAAATCACTCATTGCTTCTTGTCAACTTGTCTCATTTATCCTTTATCCATACTGACAAGGACTCATTGGACTAGAAGATCTTCAACTATGGACCCCTTCCTCCTCTAATCAATTCTCTTACATCAGTTATGTAGTTTCCTTTCTCTACCCTTCTATGAGATTCCACACTATTCCATGATTAGTCATCTCATAGTACTTATACCTGAACAAGCCATGTACTTCCTTACTTTCAATCTACACAATTCATGTTAATCATCATCCTAGAGCAATGT
>JBBPKV010000528.1:0-11664 GCA_038089455.1 Tylopilus cf. leucomycelinus
GATACTGTCCTTTCATTTTCAATTGCAATGGATGAATCTGAATCAGACCAGATTGATGATGCAGATCTTGCACTATCCGCAGATCTCACACCATCTGAAATATCACAACCACCTCATAAGATTCTGATTGCCATTACTATTGCTGACATTATACCATCCACCATAACAGACAAACCCTCAGTGCTGCATACAATAGTGCATGAGGTATCCAGTTCTGAAATTCTGGAAAATCCAGACTCTATATCACTTGGACACATTGTGTCCAATTTCGTTTCGTCCATTTGCTCTTCACTAACCATCCTATGTGCTTCTTTATCTGAGTCTTCGCTTCAGTCTGCTTCACTTCAATCTTGGACATTATCAATTTGTTTGCCATTCATATCTGCCTCACCCATTCAAGGGTATTTCCCATACAATCTGGGAATTTTCAAATTTCTTTCCCTCAGACACCTTGACCCTCTGCATCACATTATTCAGATGACCAGGAGGCCATCAGGTAAAAGCCTACCCAGGGGGAGGAGTCTTTGACTCTCTCCATGTTCAATTTGATTTTTGTGTTCAATTCATTCATAATTTAATTTTCACAATTGCCAGTTGATCAATTAACCATTTCTTGCATTTTCACTAATCCAAACTTCTGATACGTATCCATTCCATCCTGGCATTAGTTCGGTGATATCTATTTCACTTCAGATTTCATGTCCACAAATCATCTATGTACTGATTCTGCTCTTCAAATGCATATTTGGACACAGTGCACATTAATATGGTTCAGTTCGATTTTATTTGATCATGGACTCAAGGTTTCCGAATTCGATATCCAAAAAAGAAATAGATGTAGAAAGATGCTCGACGAAGACAAGCCAAGTGGTAACTTGCACTCTGGTGTTGTACCTTCATTTTCAATGCAACACACATCTGTTATATTCCTTCTTATGTCTTACTTTCCTTTTACTTAGAGATTGCATCAGACATGGACACGGACATGATTTCAGACACACACAATCAGATTGCCACTACAGATCTTTACAGGACTATTTATAGACTATCTATAGCCAGATAACTCCCTACTATTGCAGTGACCTCTTGAGGACTGCCAGCTCTGCCAGCTGCTCTGCAACTTCAGCAGCCATATCGGCCATCTGCACCTTCATCTTCTTCATCTGTGCTTGAGACGACAGTAATGCCGCTTCCAGGTGGGTAGCCACCTGAATCATGTTCTCCTTGGGCATTGTGTGCCCAGGTTTTCTCACCATTGGTCTTGCCTTTGGCATTTCCACCTCTGCGTCCTTTTTGGCTTCTTCATCACTATCAGCAATTTTGATTCGCTCGTGTACTAGTGGAGCAACACATTGACATGGTCAGACTATTCAGTCTGATTAGTTCAGTCTGAGTGTGAAGGTACTCACAATGTACCTGGGGCCTTGCCCTTGCCCTTTCCCTTACTCCCTTCTGGAGTATCCCCTTCCTACCTTTTTGGCCTACTGCGACCCAATGGCTTGTTGCATTTCGCTTTGATGTACTTGCATCGGAAACAGGTCTGGTCGACCAGACCAATGCAAGCTTCATGTACCCTGTGACACCCTTCATAGCATTCATCATGTTCAACAATACTATCTTCAGTGGTAACCCTCTTTGCAAGCTACATGTGCACTTCGTCTTCATCATCTTCGTCTTCGTCACTATCCTCAACCATCATCCTCGCATGCTGTTATTTGTTAGCTAGACTACTATATTCAAAATTCCGGT
The DNA here is from genome assembly GCA_038089455.1 of Tylopilus cf. leucomycelinus. Taxonomy (NCBI): domain Eukaryota; kingdom Fungi; phylum Basidiomycota; class Agaricomycetes; order Boletales; family Boletaceae; genus Tylopilus; species Tylopilus cf. leucomycelinus. The sequence goes on from JBBPKV010000528.1 coordinate 1,750, forward strand.
CTACTTACCTTGCTTGGGCGCCACATCTGCACTTCTTTGCCGACTTCTTCGATTCATCCACCTACTTCCACACTTTCCACTGATACAGACACTGCCACTGCTTGTCCTTGGCCAATCCCACTGGTCTCTTTGTCTGCCAAGGGGTCCTGCACTTGACATCATCACACCTCACCCTCTTTCTCTTGCTATTGTCATGCTTCTATCGCTTCTGCTGCTTTGCATTGTGCTTTCACTTCCATGTGTCACCTTTCGACGATTGGTCCTGCCTCCCGCATACACTACAGAGTCCAGCTATCTACCAGGGCCTCTGCTCTGAGCTCATGTATCATTTGCAGGCATGAATGCACTTCAGTCTACAAGCGAATTCAGACTGCACATAGTACAACAGGCTATTTTACTCACCAACACTGCATCCCATTCCTTAATCCACAATCCTTGCTCCTCATGCAAGGAATCCTTGTCATCCAGGATTGTTTGGGTGACATCAACAACATGTTTGTTCACACTTTTGCATGCTTTTGTAGCCAGAGCCTTCAGACTATTCGAGTCCATGGGTTATGAGAGAGCAAGTATGTCAGCAATTGAAGACATAGGAGATAGATGTTGCATATAGTAGTGGAAAGAAGAAGATGGACTTGACCACTTTTTGTGATTTGTGATGTCCCACTGTAGGAGCTCGTTACTCTCTATGTTTACAGACTGGTTTCTTGTGTCAGTTTAGGTTCTTGTATAGGTCCCTTCATCGTGTTCAAGAAGTCCATTGTGTCTCATGTCGGTCTGGTCCATTTCTATCCATGCATATTTTGTCAGTCCAAGTCTGATTAACAGTCTGCTTTTCAGTCCTGTTTGTAGTCCAAGTCTGGACATGATCTTTTATTTTCTTATTCTTGTTATCATCTGTCACTTCCAATAAGTCATAAGTTACCTTTTATCTCAGTTACATCAGTCACAGATGGGATAGCATTTCATTTAGACTTGGAATATTCATTGATAGGTACATATGGCACTTTGACTTGACCTTGTGTCATCCTTTGACAGGACCACATGTTTATACACAGTCCTGGGAAAATGCCCGGACTATAAAGACTTGTATTATGCATTGAATATCATCACTTATCAGATTTCACTTTGTTTTCAGTTTTCATTTGAGTCTCTCTCCGTTCGCATTCTCACTGCCATTTTGTCCCTTTGTCTCTTTGCCATTTACCATTCATTTTGCTGCTGTTTGTTCATCCTTCATAGTCTGATATTTTGGACCATTTCATTCACCATCCAGACTATGTCAGACTGATCTATTTCAGGTGAGGACTACGGTCTTAGCTGCCCCTTCTACTTGGTTGCCTTTGGAATCCCTGGGACGAGCCTATACTTGCTCCCTTCATTTTAGCTTGACTTCACCATTCACCTTGGTGGTCAGCACCCACACATCATCTATTTTTCTTACAACTGGAGCCCATCACAAGGAGTTCCACAAGGCCACTCAGAAGATCGCTTTGACCCACATCTCAGTGCTTGGAACTCGAGGAACTACTCTCTGAATTTCATCATCTCAACATCTCTACCAAGTCCAATTTTTTTGTCCTGGTCACTCTAGACCATGCATGTCACAACTTCATCAGTCTATCAACGTCACCTGTTATTGACTTACCCTTTTTCCCTGGTGGTTTTATGACCTCTACTCCACCTGACAACCATCTGTCATCATGTCATCGATCTCCAGTATCACCTCAGCTTTCACTGCTATCATCTCTATCCACTCATGAATCATCATCCATCACTTAAGATCATTCCCCTTCACCATCGCTCGCTTTTCTCTTTGATCAAACCAAATTCCCTCCTGCTCTTTCATAGAATTCATTCTCGCCTTCTCCAGTCAATCCTCCTTCACTTGTATCTGGCTTGTCGCAATCTGCTTCTCCACAGGTTCATTTTGGTCCAATGGCTAACCAACCACAGGTTTTCCTTATGCCTCTTTGAGGTACTCAAAATGTGTCTAAATTTGATGGTAAAACACCATCCTAGCTCCCTTGGTACTTAGAAGATATCAAGCAGCTCAGCAATCAAGCTAGACTCGATGAGGCTGGTAAGATCAAAGCAGCTATCCGATATGTGGACCTCAAAGAAGCTGAAGTATGGGAAATGTTACCGGAAGCGATAGCTAATCCTACTGATTGGGAAGAGTTTGTTGAAGCAGTCAAGAAACTCTATCCAGGATGCAAAGGTAGTATGCAATATCATCATGCTGACATTCAGTACCTCATCAAGGACTACCATAAGAAGCAGATGTGTAATCAGAACAACCTGGGTGAATATACCAGGAAGTTCATGAAAGTATCTGCACTCTTGATTGCTAACCATAAGCTCTCTGAAATGGAGCAAAACATGATTTTCTTGATAGAGTTTCCTGCATTCTTACAGGATCACATACATCATCACCTCATGATTGTCAAACCAGACATCCATCCCGATGATCTGTACCCAATGAATGACATCATAAGCACTGCCAAATTCTTATTGACCAGATCAGCACTTCAATCTAGTCTGTCCATGTCAGATATGATGCCTCATTTCCAGCAATCCTATGGTCCTTCTTCATGTTCCCATCCCAATCCTCATCAGCATTCGCATCCATCTGGTCCACCACAATCATACAATCTGAGACTGGCCATTAAAACTGAGACCAATGTTATGGCTAGATTGACAGACCCTGCCTGTAGATTCTGTGCTGGTCATGGGCATTTCACAAAGAATTGTCCTATCTGCACAGAGTACCTCAATGTAGGGAAAATTACTAGGGGAAAGGACAATCATGTCTATATGCCAGACGGATCTGACATACCTCACATGCCAGGAGGTAGATGTCTCAAGGATGGCATCGACTATGCTCATTTCTCCAGACAGTCGATTGCAACTACTGCATCTACATCTGCATCTTCTACAGGATTCACTAGAGATGCACCTTCTCATATCACTGCCGGTATCCTGTCTACCATGTACCCTACTACCCCAGCAATCCTCAACATCAACTCCTTCACTTTTTACATGTCTGAACCAAGTCTGGATTCGAACTCCATTCCTGTTGCTGCCGATGAAGAATTCCAACCATACCTTGTTCAGGCATGGGCTACTTTTCAGGCAGACAAAGCATCCAAAGAGAAACAAAAATGAGTTTGCTTTGAAAGTGTTCAGGTACCACTGCGTAAGAAATCAGACAATTGCACAGCTGCCATGTCTGAAGAACTTTTATCCCCTGAGCTGCAGCAGACAATGCAAAGTGCTTCACCCTTACCATCCTCATCATCCTTGTCTGCTTCAATCTCAGTTAGCACTAGTGATTCTTCTTCTTTGTTATGTAGCACTCTTTGAAACCCTAACAGCGCATCCACTACTCAATCCTGTCCTGGTTGATTCATGTCCAATCCGGACAATGTACCTACAAACACACTGAGTAACATCCCTCCATGAGTACCTGGCACTAACCAAAACTTCTCTCCATCTATGCAGTACAAATATTCCTTTCCCCCCAAAGATGAGACTGCTCCAAAATGAGTCTTAGATCAAGTCCTGGACACTAATGTTCCAGTTCTGGTCAAGGATCTCTTTGCAGTCTCACCAGAATTTCGAAAACAATTTCATGAACTTACTACTGTGAAATGAATTGCTAACATACCCTTGACTCATACCACACAGATTAACGAGTTGTCCAGTAACAACCATGTGTTTGCATGCTGGACTGAAACACGGATTATGCATAATGAAGACAGACTCATTGTTGCACATCACAGCCTACCCCTTAGAGCAATGTAAGAAAGATGATAAGTGTGTGGGGGCTGACCACCAAGGTGAGTGGTGAAGTTGAGCTAAAATGAAGGGAGTGAGTAAAAGCTCATCCCAGGGATTCCAAAGGCAACCAAGTAGAAGAGGTAGCTAAGACCATAGTCCTCGCTTGAAATAGACCGATCTGACATAGTCCAGATGGTGAACAAAATGGTCCGAAATATTGAACTACGAAGGATGAACAAACGGCAGTGAAATGAACAGCAAACAGCAAAGGGATGAAGGGACAAAATAGCAGCAAGGATGTGAACAGAGAGGAACTCGAACGAAAACTGAAAAATGAAGTGAAACCCAATAAGTAATGATATTCAAATGCATAATACAAGTCTTTATAGTCCAGGCATTTTCCCAGGACTGTGTATAAACATGTGGTCCTGTCAAGGGATGACACAAGGTCAAGTTAAAGAGCCATATGTACCTGTCAATGAATATTCCAAGTCTAAATGAAATGCTGTCCCATCTGTGACTGATGTAACTGAGACAGAAGGTAACTTATGACTCATTTGAAGTGACAGATGACGATGAGAATAAGAAAATAAAAGATTGTGTCTGGACTCGGACTATGAACAGGACTGAAAAGCAGACTGTCAATTGGGCTCGGATTGACGAAATACACACAGATAGAAATGGACTGACATCGGACTGACACAAGACACAATGGACTTCTTGAACACGATGAAAGAACCTGTACGAGAACCTGAACTGATGCGAGAAACTGGTCTGTAAACGTAGAGAGTGACAAGCTTCTACATCCAAGGAGAACTTGGATACTGTCTGTTCCCAGTCAGTCACATGATGCACTGAGTTTGAATCATGGGACACCACAAATCATGAAAACTGGCCAAGTTCGTCTTCTTCTTACAATCACCATCTACACCATCCCCATATCACTACCACCATGTCTGCTATTGACAACATTCTCGCCCTCTCCCAACCTATGGACACAACCAGTCTGAAAGCCCTGGCTGCTCAAGCTCTTAAGAGTGCAAACGCCCACATGGTCAACGTCACACAAACCATGCCGGACGACAAGGATACCCTGCATGAAGAGCAGAAGATGTGGGTGGTGGAGTGAGATGGTGCTCTAGTGAGTAACTGTTATGCAGAATGTCTTCCAATATCCAAGAGCATTCAAGGAGAGCTAGCGCAAGGACCTCACAAAGAGTCACACACTACCACTAGTCTCCAGTGATGAAGATTGAAGGATTGAAGACTATCTGGCTGTCAATCAGACAGTAAACAAGGTACTTGGTTGAGGACTAAGAAATTCACTTTTAGGATGATGATCAATATAAATTGCATAGATCAAAAGTAAGAACTATAGGACTCATCTGGGTATAAGTACTAAATGATGACTAAGCATGGAAGGCTATAGAATCATCTAGAAACATGAGGAATAGGGAAGATATAGATGATGTAAGAGAATTAGCTAGAGGAGATATGAGTCCGTGATGAGTCTTCTGGCTTAACGTACCTTCATCAGTATAGAAGAGAATAGAATAAGATAAACTGATGAAGGTTAATTGGATGAGATCCTGTTGTACGGAAAAGAAGACTCAGAAGGTGAATCGACAGGATAAATAGATCACAAGAGGGTTAAGTTTCAAGAAGTGGGACTGAGAGTAAGAAATGAGTATTTATAGACAAAAGTAGGTCTGCTGTGCCATCAGCGGACAACAAGTCAGACAGAGAGAAGAAACATGCATTGATAAAAGTATGAAACTGTAATATTAACCTCTTCATATACTTGAACCCCTGGTTCAAGCACCAAGTTCATCGTGGGCGACATTTCCTGTGAAAACAAAGGACACCTGGTCTGGGGATAAAATTTCAAAAGGACAATCTCAGGCAATGTGTCCAGGCTGATGACATGTTCTGCAGATATATCCCAGGCAGTATCTGGAGGTATGTCCCCAATGGAGATAAAGATTGCATTGCATGGATAGGCATGAGATACAGGCATACCCAGGGGCAAATATGCAGCAGCTGGAACATTGATAACAAGGGCAGTCCTCTCTAAAATGGCCATTCTCATGGCAATGAAAACACTCAGTGAAGGTAGTAGTGTGTTGGTGGCATAGTGGTGATGGGAGAGAGCAAGTGGGTGCGAATAAAATCTGTTTGCCATCTGTTGTGGTTGCCCACAGGCACTAGGCTAGCTGCTACTGGAACTAGAGTAGACTAACTTAAGACATGAAGTCTCAAGCTAGGAGAGAAGCACAATATCAATCCCAAGACATGAAGTCCCGGGAAGTCCAAAGATTGACCCAAGCAAAGCACAGGATACCAGGGACGCACCTTTGCACGAATCCAAAAACAAGGAGAGATACATATGACAAGTTGTCGCCACAACAGGGGAGAACTGTTCCAGGGGGTACAACCATGTCCGGCTACTGCTGGCAGTGCCCTATGGGCACTAAGGCTCAGGGAATACCAATGCCATTAAAGACATGAACCAGGCTCAGGGATTCCCTGGGACAACAAAGCACTTGCCAAATACAAAGTAGATGTAGGATTGTCATCACACTAGTTCTCAATGGTACATTTGGGAACAACCACAAATGATACAAGTGGATTTGACTGGGGAAGTACAGCGAGTGTCTAGGGTTTATATATGTAGGGACTGTGTGCACAGACCAAGCTATGTAAGATAAGGAATTACTAAATATGGGAGAAGACCTTTGCCAAAGATAAGAAGTCTGAAATGTCTAGAACATTCTGCTGAGTTCTGCAGTAAATGGGTAATAAAGTTGCACGATCACGTGCTACAGGTCACGTGACTTGAAAAGTTGGAGTTTAGTCAGCGGCTGGCTTAGGTAAGGAAGAAATTAGAAGTGAATTTATAACACTATCCCCCTTCTAGAACTCATATTCCAGACAAATGGCCAAAAAATGTGAATAATCATCACCACAGTTACGAAAGAGGGAGATGAAGTTGTGTGTGGAGATGCTGCAGAGTTTTCGTGGTGTGGATGGGTTGGAATGATGGAAATCGTCGATGACATCTTGTGCATGGGCCATATTCTAAGCAGGCTCCCACATACGATCTATTTCGTTGTATCCCTTCCATTGTACCAGGTACTCCAACTTCCGTTTTTCATACACAACCCTGCAATATAGTCTATTTCAAATTCCTCGTGTCCTTCTTCATTAACTAGTAAGGCATCGGGTTGTGGGACGGGTTTCCTAATGTGTGGTTCCTTGTAAGGTTTGACACGAGAAACATTGACAACCGGGTGAATCTGGATCGTCTTGGGAATTCGAAGTTTGACAGCATTTGGTAAGACTGAGGTTATCGTGTAAGGCCCAATCCATTTTTGGGTGAGCTTCTTGGCCATATAAGGAAGTTTGAGATTTTCAGTAGATAACCACACTTTATCTCCAATGGCATATTCTGCTGCTTCTGACCTTCTTTTGTCAGCCTGTGTCTTCATCTTTTCTCTCGTGGCTTGTAACACTGCTTCAATCTCTTTATTTTAGTGCTTCCTTTGGCTTGGGTGCAGACTGCACAACTGGCTACATATTTTTTAATGTCTTTGGAGAATCCAGGCCAAGTAAAATGTCTAGATAAAAGGTGTGATGTGCGTCCTATGCCTTGATGTCCTGCTATAGGGAAGTTGTCGCATAATTGTAATAGTTCATTTTGTAAGGAAGAGGGAATGAAGGTTTTAGCTTTTTCATTAAGGAAAAGGGTTTGATCATTATCGAATTGAAAATCGGGTAATGATTGTGGATTGAGATCAGCTGATTCAGTTTGTAATCAGGTATAGAAAGGGGAGGAAATCTGGATATTGTTTATAAATAGCGATGGGGGGAGTATGGTAATATTTATATTAGGGTTTTCTGTGGCTTCACCATGATCCAGTCGTCTGGATAAGGCATTAGCCCACCCATTGGAGCTTCCTGGTTTATAGATGATGGTATAGGAATATTCTTGAAGTAGTGCATGCCATCTTGCTTGGCGCTGAGACAGATCTTGTGGTTTTTTAAAGAATTCCAAATTTTTGTGATCCGTCCATACTTCGAAGTGCCTTTTTCCTAAAAGGTATGGTCACCATTCTTGGAAGGCTCATATGATGGCAAGGAGCTCTTTATCTCTGACTGGATAGTTCCATTCTGTGGAATTGAAGGAGTGGGAAATGAATCCAGCAGGTCTCCATAGGCCATCCTCTCCTTTTACGGATAAAACTCCTCTGATGGCAACATCTGAAGCATCTGTTTTGACTCTTAACTCCTTTTGGGGGTTGGGATAAGCCAATAGGGACCCATCGGCAAGTTTATTTTTTAGTGCTTGAAATGCCTGTTTTTGTTTTTCTCCGAATTGGAATGGAGTATCTTTCTTCATCAGGTCATTGAGAGGTCTAGCTATGTCTGCAAAGTTCAGAATAAAACGTCGATAGTAATTACATAACCCTAGGAAACCCTGGAGTTGTTTTAGTCTCGTGGATTTGGGTCATTCGAGGACGCCTGCCACTTTAGACTTTTGCATCTCCACACCATCTTTTGAAACTACCAACCCTAAAAAGTCTACTTTGTCTTTGGTAAAAAAACATTTTTCAGGTTTAGCATAGAGGTCATTGTCACAGAGGTGCCGAAGCACTTCTTTGACAACTTCCTCATGCTATGCCTTACTTTTTCCTTTAGTGAAGATATTGATATCGTCTAAATAGATAAGAACTAGCATGTACATGTCATTGAAAATATTGTTCATCATTTGTTGGAAAGTGGGAGGAGAATTGGTCATGCCAAAATACATTACTAATGGTTCATAAGCTCCTAGGGGGGTCACGAAGGCACCTTTCCATTTGTCGCCTTCTTTGATTCTGACATTGTTGTATCCCCATCGAAGATCTAGGGTTGTAAAGAGATCTGCTCCTCATAAACGATCAATGAGGGTGGAAATTAAAGGAAGGGGATAGGAATTTTTTATGGTTCCGGAGTTTAGATATCAGTAGTCCATGACTAATCTCTTTTTTCCATCCTTTTTTGGTATAAAGAAGACAGGGGACGTTTGTGAGGATTTAGAGGGTCAGATATATCCTTTAGCGAGTTCCTTTTCTAGGAAGATATGAACTTCTTCCATTTCGCTATCGGAAAAAGAGATAATGCATCCCTTTTTTGGTATGAAATCGGGGTTGAGATCTATGGCATCATCCCAAGGTTTTCTTTCTGGCATCCTTTGTGCTTCTTCTTCCGAGAATACATCCAGGAATTCATGATACACCTTGGGAACCTTTTCTTTTACCCTGACTTCAATTTGTCTAATGCAGCTATAAGGGGGGCAGGGGGGTAAGCGAGAGTATACTTGGTTGTGTTTATTGATAAAATGTCTGTTCTCCGTGCATGAAGTAAGAAGGTTGCAATACGGAGTACACCGTCCAAAATGAATTTCCTTGGCTACCCAATCAATTCAGGGATTGTGATGGTAAAGCCAATCATATTCAATGATTAGAGGATGGGAACCTAGTTTTGACACAAAAACATCAACAGGTTCACTATGCCCATTTATGGTTAGAATCAAAGGAATGTAATGAGTTATTTGTCCAATGGAGCCCATTGTGCCATCAGCATTGGTTACTCCAAAAGAGGAATCAAGGGGGTAAACGGGAATATGCTTCCTTTTGCAGAAGTCTATGTCTATGAACGTATTAGAAGCTCCTGAGTCTAGAAGGGCCTTAAACATCATTTGATGCCAATTAACGCCAACTAGGTATGTGACTCGTAAGGAGACTTCCATTTCGTCACTGACATTTGACGACTGAATTGGTCATATTTTCCCAAGAGGGGTTTTTCGAATTTGTCACATAAGGGAATTAAGCACACTATATTTTTTATCTGGTGCCACGCTGTAAGAACGATGATAAGTGTGTGGGTGCTGACCACCAAGGCGAATGGTGAAGTCAAGCTAAATGAAGGGAGCAAGTATAAGCTTGTCCCAGGGATTCCAAAGGCGACCAAGATAGAAGGGGTAGCTAAGACAATAGTCCTTGCTTGGAATAGACCAGTCCAGCATAGTCCGGACTGTCAATGAATGGTCCAAAATATTGGACTACAAAGGATGAACAAATGGCGATAGAT
>JBBPKV010000538.1:0-11466 GCA_038089455.1 Tylopilus cf. leucomycelinus
ATTACGGGGCACTGGGAATAGAACAGATGTTTATGCATAGAGACTCCCATCGTGAGTGATGCCGTGCATCCATCCCTCCATATGAGCCGCCTAATTCGTTCCGTCAACGCTCTCCAGTGGATTTTCCCGCCCGTTCTCTTCACTGTCCTTCATATGCATGCGAGTCACCCTGGTGGCCAGTACGGAAAGGTCGGTATGAGGACGTCGAGAAAGTCCTTGTCCACCTCGGTGGACCGACGCTCAATGCAAAACTCCAGCGGCAACAAATCCAGGAGACCATCAAACTTGAGGACTCGTATCCCTCGACGTTGATTGACTTAGAGGCAAGTCGTTCGTGTATGCGTACTAGATACCCTTCGAGCATTGGGCCAGGCGAAAACCTCAAGCGTACGGTCGTTGCAATGATGGTATTCGTGTTCTAGCAAGGCACACGCAGGTGAGGAACAGCGCGATCACCTGTCTAATGACCAGACGATATTTTTAGGTGTGGTCTTCGTCTTGGGATTCGGTACATGCTTTTTCGAGCTCGCTGGGCTTGCTGTGAGCAACGCTTTTAACCTCAGTCGTCGGGGTAAGATTTGCGGTGCACTGGGTGACCTCTGCCTCACATACCCTCGAACGCAGATCGTCGGAAATCTACTTACATTTTACACCGTCAACCGGTTTGGTTGTCGGTTTATCTTCAGCTAAGGCATAGTCGCTTGCGCGGTGATCTCGCCCTTGATTGGGTTCATGTGAATCGGGAATGCAAATCAAGCAGCTAAATGGACGGTCTTTGTGTTTGTAAATCACTTTCTTATTGGGCCTCTCCCATCGGTGTGGTTGACCCGGCGCATCACCTCCCTAGACGATCATCTACAACTTTGTGAATCAACTAGCATTTATGTCTACACTCGATTCATCTTTACTGGCCGAGCAGTGGACTACGCTATGTCATTTTTACCGAAGACTGATTGCAGCTGAATTATTCGTCACGCTTCATCGGACAATACAGAAGGTTTCTTGGGACATTGCTGTCTAGATAAATTTGGAATCGATCCAATGCTACGCGGATTGCGGGAAATGCCTTCTATGCACGAGCGAGAGTACGTGCAAACGCGATCGAAAAGTCATCGACATCGTGACAATAAGGATACTGTACTGGCCATATGCATTCGAATTATCAAAAACCTACATGGATGAACGGAATCCAGTCGTCGAACGGCACGCCTCGCTCTCGCAGACCCCTGATTGCCTTGTGCAGCGCCCGTGCAGCCTCTCGATAATCCGCCCTCGGCCCCTTATCGAGCAGTTTCTGGTATACGTCCTTCGCCACGCCAGGCGCAACCTCATCCTGGATTGTCCACATCGTACCAATGACACCCCCATAACCCACAGACAGCATTCCCGCTGCGATATGGATCGCCTCGTCTGAGAGATGCTGGTCTCCCTTCGCAGTGTGACAAGCGGAGAGAAATGCGAGCCCACCACGCGGACGTGACAAGGCAACGATATCGCGAACCTTCAATCGGCATTTATTGGCGAGGCAGAGTCCGCTGTCCACGCCATCTTGGACGCCATGGCAAGCGAAATGGACCCAGTCTGCCTCCCTCATCAGATCAAGTACTTCTTCAACCGTTCCATCAGACGAACTCAAGATGGTACAATCCAGAGTCGAGCTGCTAACCACATCTCTGATATGTTGCAGTTCGACAGCGACACCAGGAAGTTTTCGTTTGCCATCTGAGGGCGGTTGGGGGACAAGGAGTAGGCGGAGGGGGTCCGGACTGGGATTAGATGGCTCCAAAAGAGTGCTGAGAGTAGGGACGTATGACGAAACGACGAAATCGAATACTTTCTCCGAAAACTGTTCGTCGTAGCAGCCAGCTGCATGGATAGGAAGAAATGTGAGAGGACCAGTTGGGCACCAAAAAATTCGTGGCAGGTCGACAGGCGTCTATTCAAAGCGATATGTGAATAGATTACTCGCGGATTCAAGAAGAAATACATACTAATTGAATGGCCGACGCATCCAGGACCGGTTTGACAGTGCTTTCCCACAAGGAGGATAAGATAGTTTTCCAGTTGATGCCGATCCGCGACGCCCATCCCCCGACTCTTGTATCCCGAACGAAACCCTTTAGGACGAAGTTCTGAAAATCGAGGGATCGCTTAAGAGTGAGTGTTGGGAGTGGGACATGAATGACATGGTTGAGATTGGCGACAACAATGAGTGCATCACAACGGGCCCTTGCAACGTTAAGGATGACCACTGGTCCGGAGTGTGCCGCAGCACGGAGCTGCATGAATGGTTTGCGGCGGAGGAATCGCTCGAAACCTGGCAACCGCCGAATCTCCAACAACAACTTGTCTCGTTCGATCGCAAGCGCACGGTGCCTGTCCGCGACCCATTGCAGGGACACTGAAGTGTCATGTGCTCCACTGGGATTCTGATTGGATAACAACTGTTCGTGAGCGGCACTAGCATCGTCCAATTGGGCAGAGAGTGCACGAAGTCGACTAGCATAATTGGGATGAGCAGAGGACAACTCTTCATAAGAACTGCGGAGGTGGAAGAGATCCCCCCAAACAATGGAGCGCCCTTGCTCGAGCCACTCAAGGGCAGTTTCCGGGAATCCTGCCTCCAGAGCTGCGGCTGCGGCCTCCCGTACCAAACCGGCACTTCGGGTGAGTTCATCGTAGCGATGCTCAAGAGAGAGACCAATCCATGCAAGCTGAGGAAGGAGTGTGACCGCGACAGAATATGCATGGAGGAGCGAGGAATGACGAATAAGTAGGGCAGATTGAATCCAAGCCTGTGCAGCGGAAAACCGAATACTGGGGGGGCCGATGGGAATTGAGGCAACATGAGAGAACAGGGAAATTGCATGCTCGATGTCGGTGATCTCTCCGAGGCGGAGGAAGCGAGTAGCGAAGGACAAGGCAAGACTGTTGGTAATGACGGGTTTCCGAGGGTGATCACGAGGGATGAGGTGTACAGCTTCCCTCTTCGTCGAAATTGCGTCCTCGAGATCACTGAGCTGTCCAAGGCGCGAGAAACAGCTTTCCAAGGAGTTCCCAAGGTTGTTAAGACGACCGGGCTTATCAGGGTGGCCATCAGGGGAGAGGTGAACAGCTTCCCTCTTCACCGAAATTGCGTCCTCGAGATCACTGAGCTGTCCAAGGCGCGAGAAACGGCTTTCCAAGGAGTTCCCGAGGTTGTTAAGATACATGGGCTTATCAGGGTGGCCATCAGGGGAGAGGCGAACAGCTTCCCTCATCCTCAAAATTGCGTCCTCAAGATCACTGAGTTGTCCGAGGCACGAGAAACGGCTTTCCAAGGAGCTCCCAAGGTTGTTAAGATACGTGGGCTTATCAGGGTGGCCATCAGGGGAGAGGTGAACAGCTTCCCTCTTCATCGAAATTGCCTCCTCGAGATCACTGAGCTGTCCAAAGCGCGAGAAACGGCTTTCCAAGGAGTTCCCAAGGTTGGTACGATACATGGGCTTACGAGGGTGGCCATCAGGGGAGAGGTGAACAGCTTCCCTCTGAATCGAAATTGCGTCCTCGAGATCACTGAGCTGTCCAAGGCGCGAGAAACGGCTTTCCAAGGAGCTCCCGAGGTTGTTAAGATACCCGGGCTTATCAGGGTGGCCATCAGGGGAGAGGTGAACAGCTTCCCTCATCCTCAAAATTGCGTCCTCGAGATCACCGAGCCGCCCAAGGCGTGAGAAACGGCTTTCCAAGGAGATCCCGAGGTTGTTAAGATACATGGGCTTATCAGGGTGCCCATCAGGGAAGAGGTGAACAGCTTCCCTCATCCTCGAAATTGCGTCCTCGAGATCACCGAGCTGTCCAAGGCGCGAGAAACGGCTTTCCAAGAAGTTCCCCAGGTTGTTAAGATACCCGGGCTTATGAGGGTGTCCATCAGGGGAGAGGTGAACAGCTTCCCTCATCCTCGAAACTGCATCCTCGAGATCACTGAGCTGTCCGAGGCGCGAGAAACGGCTTTCCAAGGAGTTCCCGAGGTTGTTAAGATACCCGGGCTTATCAGGGTGGCCATCAGGGGAGAGGTGAACAGCTTCCCTCTTCATCGAAATTGCGTCCTCGAGATTACTGAGTTGTCCGAGGCGCGAGAAACGGCTTTCCAAGGAGCTCCCAAGGTTGTTAAGATACCCGGGCTTATCAGGGTGGCCATCAGGGGAGAGGTGAACAGCTTCCCTCTTCATCGAAATTGCGTCCTCGAGATCACTGAGCTGTCCTAGGCGCGAGAAACGGCTTTCCAAGGAGTTCCCGAGGTTGTTGAGATACCCGGGCTTATGAGGGTGGCCATCAGGGGAGAGGTGAACAGCTTCCCTCATCCTCGAAATTGCGTCCTCGAGATCACTGAGCTGTCCAAGGCGCGAGAAACGGCTTTCCAAGGAGTTCCCGAGGTTATTAAGACGACCAGGCTTATCAGGGTGGCCATCAGGGGAGAGGTGAACAGCTTCCCTCATCCTCGAAATTGCGTCCTCAAGATCACTGAGCTGTCCAAGGCGCGAGAAACGGCTTTCCAAGGAGTTCCCAAGGTTGTTAAGATACATGGGCTTATCAGGGTGTCCATCAGGGGAGAGGCGAATAGCTTCCCTCTTCATCGAAATTGCGTCCTCGAGATCACTGAGCTGTCCAAAGCGCGAGAAACGGCTTTCCAAGGAGTTCCCGAGATTGTTGAGATACCCGGGCTTATCAGGGTGGCCATCAGGGGAGAGGTGAACAGCTTCCCTCATCCTCGAAATTGCGTCCTCGAGATCACTGAGCTGTCCGAGGCGCGAGAAATGGCTTTCCAAGGAATTCCCAAGGTTGTTAAGACGACCGGGCTTATCAGGATGGCCATCAGGGGAGAGGCGAACAGCTTCCCTCTTCATCGAAATTGCGTCCTCGAGATCACCGAGCTGTCCGAGGCACGAGAAACGGCTTTCCAAGGAGTTCCCAAGGTTGTTAAGATACATGGGCTTATCAGGGTGGCCATCAGGGGAGAGGTGAACAGCTTCCCTCTTCACCGAAATTGCGTCCTCGAGATCACTGAGCTGTCCAAGGCGCGAGAAACGGCTTTCCAAGGAGTTCCCAAGGTTGTTAAGATACCCGGGCTTATGAGGGTGGCCGTCAGGAGAGAGGTGAACAGCTTCCCTCATCCTCGAAATTGCGTCCTCAAGATCACTGAGTTGTTCGAGGCGCGAGAAACAGCTTTCCAAGGAGCTCCCGAGGTTGTTAAGACGACCAGGCTTATGAGGGTGCCCATCAGGGGAGAGGTGAACAGCTTCCCTCTTCATCAAAATTGCGTCCTCGAGATCACTGAGTTGTCCGAGGTGCAAGAAACGGCTTTCCAAGGAGATCCCAAGGTTGTTAAGATACCCGGGCTTATCAGAGTGGCCATCAGGGGAGAGGTGAATAGCTTCCCTCTTCCTCGAAATTGCGTCCTCGAGATCACTGAGCTGTCCGAGGCGCGAGAAACTGGTTTCCAAGGAGATCCCGAGGTTGTTAAGATACCTGGGCTTTTGAGGGTGGCCATCAGGGGAGAGGTGGACAGCTTCCTTCTGAATCGAAATTGCATCCTCGAGATCACTGAGCTGTCCGAGGCGCGAAAATCGATATGACAGCGCGACACCTAGATTCCCCAGTGCCACACAGTGATTGTCATCCCAAGTTGACATAGACTTCACCAGTCCCTCCAAAATCGTGATTGCCTGTTCTAGGGCTGCTAAATCTCCGGACCGCTCGAACCACTCTAACAGCAAGACACTAAGCTCCCATGGGTCTTCATCTGCCAAGTTTGGAGTCGAATCCTGCTCTGTGGAAGAACCGCCATCCAATCCCACACGGCCTCCCCTATGTCCAGTACACAGTTCAAGCATGGCAGTCGCAGCTCGCTTTTCATAACTTTCGGTGGCGGAGAGTCCTGTCGCTTCGTGAAGCCATCCCTCCACATTTTCACCACTGGCTCCGTCGACGTCGTCCCTCCTCCAGTGGATCCGTGCAAGATGTACTGAGGCCAACTGAATCAATGTGAGGGGCCGGTCAGGGTGGCCTAAAGGACGGGCAGCCAGTGCATCCTGAAGCAACCAAAGAGCAGCCTCCAACAGCGAATCCGTGCCCTCTATCTGGGAGAGAACCAATTTTGCCATTCCCAGGTTCGACTTGGCAGCTGCTCGACAAGGATCGTCCCACGGACAGAGGTCAAGCGCACGCTCGAATTGTTGAACAGAGTCCTCTAGATCCTGTTTTTCTCCATGCTTCCGGTAGCGTGTCAGAGCGCTGTGCCCTTGATTGGTCGCGTCTTCTAGCTGTCCTTGAGGTTGTGGGGCAGACTATCGCCATATGTTAATTGGCGAGGATCGTGGAGACGTAAGTTTGCCGCTCACCCAATGCGGACCAACGACCCTCGACCCTGATGCCTCACAGTTCTCATGTTTCTGCCGTTCGACAATCACCTGAATAGATGAACATGGACATACGACGTCTTCGTTATTTGGAAGGAACATAAACGCTACCATGGTGTCAGTACTTGGACCGTCGTATAAAGCATGATCCCACTCACGAGCGTCACGGTCTAGTAGTCGCCCCACCGTTGTTCTCAACCTTCGCAAGTACTCCCCAGCTCCCAACGTGGGAGCAAATTCGAATGATGCCTTGATCTCGAGACAAATATCGGCAGACAAGTCGGATGATCTGCAGATTCCATTAGGACTGACGCCAATCAGAGAACATCGATCCCACATTGGTATCGGGCCATTCCATTCGACGACGTCGTTATTCACTGACGAAGGCTTGTTTTCGGTTCTCCATTCGAGGCCATTATGATGTAGCACGATGTAAAACCCAACAGGGAGCCGTCTGAGGCCAAGGGCGACATCAGTGGCTCGGATCGCTACCTTGTCGTTAGCAATGATCGAGGGCTACCTAGAGAGACGAGCGGACCTGTAATAACAATTTCTTCGCTCTCCTCTGTAGAGCCCGAGGGCACTTGCTGTAGTCCTTCACTCACTTCAGGGATTTCCTCCGAGTCTTGCTCATGCCCTGCACATGCATGCGAAGGGTTCGAAATGGCAGGTACCTGTTCAGTGGGTTGCACGATGTCGATGTCCGTTTCTTTGTACTCGTTTGTAGAGCTAGAGGGAAGGGATACATGTGGTAATTTATCGCAGGCTCCAGTGGGTTCCTCCTTGCCTTGCTCTTGCACCGCACAATCTGGAGAGGGGTCAGAAATTGGGAGAGGTCGAGAATCAAGCCACAGTGTACCTATTTCTTCGTTTTCGCCTGTGGATACTGGTGGAGCGGGAACATGAGGTGGCTGGTCACCCACTGCAGCGGTTCCGTGGCCCGCACACCCAGGGGACGTAGCAGAAACAATGGAACCTTGGGGGCCATGCTGCAGGAAGTGTCGGTCGACGGACTGGAAGCAAGGTATGGAAACCCACTGTGGTTGGCGTACTAGATGTTGGCGATGTGGATTGCGGTCGTAGCTTTCTCAGGATGCTCAAACAGCCGCCCATTGTCACTGATTAGACGAGTCGTTGAAGGTTGCGGCGAAGGACCTACCAGTAGCGCTTTTAAGCTCATCCCCTGCACAGGATGGGCGGTACAAGGCTGTGGATTTGTATCTATTTAGACACAGGAGGACCCTTTCATTTCAATGTGACTCCGATGCTGTAGCTGCGGAAAACGTTGGTCTAGTCGGTTACTAGTACTGCCAGCTATTCGCTGCTGATCTCACCGCTACATGATGTCAGTCTATTCGCGTTCTGACCGTGCACGTGCGTGTACTAGTAGGTACGTACGAGGTATGGTAGGAGAACGTCTCATTCCTCCTTCACCTTTCAACTTCCAAATCACGCCCTCCGACCATCGTGATGTAAGGACCGAAAGCTGTACCACAGGTAGGCGTCGAGCTCATCTCATTCCTTTTGTAGAAAAGTGTCGCGTAAACCAGTCCCAGATGGCATAGTATGTGTCATTACTTACAGCGAATCTGTTCATCTATGTCCCCAAACAGAAGGCTGCTGTCGATTTGTCGTCCCACTGCTTTCTCGTATTCTCACCCATCCAGCTGGTTTGTAGTACTGGCAGTAACGCTCTTGATCGCTCGTGTACTGTTGAGACGATTTGACATCTGAACGCGCTTCAACGCTTCGCGTGATTCGGACACCCCTGCTGGCATGGGGTCTAGAGTTCGACTCCGTTTGGAGGAGCTGTACACTTAGTTTCGTGTACGTTCCTTGATCCTGCTTTTCCTTCGCTCGACGGCCGACTCACCGAGCCAGTCTGGCATCTGGTAGTCGCTTCCTACGTGCAACTTGCACCCTCGTTCAGTGGCCACCAGCATTCCTTCCACATCGCCGACAAGCGACTCTTCTGTACCTTCTTCTGCTTGATCTCGGGCGCGTTTATCGGCTGCATTGGAGATAGGGTCAGATGCAAGGTGCGCTGTGCATAACGCCCGGCATACCCCCATCCAGGCTTTCTTCCTCATAGGCACTTTGATCCCACCTGGCAGAGCACCTCGTGCAGCGACAGAGACAACTGCAGGGACCCACTAGCAACTCTCTCTCGCTCGTTACCGTCGGGTGAAGACTAATGTTACCGACTGATCGTATTATGAGTCGGAATATGTCCATGAACTTGAGATACCGTGACAGCAAAGGTGCAATACTATCCGCGCACGCCCAAATATCAAAGACTCGCATGGATAAACGGAACGCTCGTGGAACAGCGCCTCTCAGTTCTACGCACCCAATTGTCTCCGCACTGCCTCCCGATAATCTGACGGTGTACCTTCCCAAGCAGCTGCGTGTACACGTCCCTCGCCATATGATGCGCCAATGTATCACCGATTGTCCACATTGTACCGATAACGCCCCAAACAACAATCCCACTGCCATATGGACGACCTCGTCGGACAGATTCTTCTCTCCTGTCGCAGTCTGACAAACGGACAGACACGCAAGCCCACGACGGAGACGTGACAAGGCGACGATGCCTCACAGCTTCATTTGGTATCCAATCGCGAGACAAAACCCACTATCCACGGCATCTTGGATGCCACAGAGAGCGCGTGAAGTCGACTGGGACGATCTAGGCGAGTGGAAGATAATTCTTGACAAGAGCTGCGGAGGTGGAAGGGGTCCTTCCAAACAATTGAGCGCCCTCGCTCGAGCCAAATTTCTGGTGATCCGGCGTCCAAAACAGCAGTGACGGCCTCCCGTACCACAGTTTGGGCGAGTTCATCATAGCAACATGAAAAAGAGAGACCAATCCATGCGAGCTGAAGGAGGCTGATGGCGACAGAGTATGCATGGAGAAGGAATGGATGACGAATAAGTTGAGCACATGGGATCCAATGCTGTGCTGCAGATAACCGAACACTTGGGTGAACGGCATCTCTCCGAGTCGAAATTGCGCCCTCGAGGTTATCGAGCTGTCCAAGACGTTCGGAACCGGCTTCCAAGGAGTTCCCGAGGCTGTTAAGATACACAGGCTTATGAGGGTGGCCACCAGGAGGACGGCGAACCGCATTTGTCTTCCTCGAAATTGCGCCCTCGAGGTCACTGAGCTGTCCGAGACACTGGAAACGGATTTGCAAGGAGATCCCGAGGTTGTCAAGATACGCGGGCTTATCAGGGTGGCCATCAGGTGAGTCATCCTGCAGGAAGTGTCAGTCGATAAACTAGAAGCAACATATGGAAACCCACAGTTGGCGTACTAGATGTCGGCGATTTCAATTGTGGTGGTCGCTTTCTTATGCTCGAAAGGCTGCTCATCGTTGGTTAGAGAGGGGGAACGGGGGTTGAAGTAGGTAGTGTGGGACCTACCCAGAATGGCTTCGAGCCCGCGTTCGCTCCCACAGTACCGCAGCGAATGCCCACGTTTTGGATGTGGCGTTCGACTTCTATGGGCAGTGCATGGAGAATGGAAGATGCCCTTTCCAGTATGCGATCAGCTGGCTAGTTTTCCATGGAAAATGCGTGACCGAGAGATCGGCAAATCATTGAGCAAAGACTACACACCTCGACGTTGACTCGAGTGCGGCGGATCAGATGACGTCAACACCCTCCGTCCCTGTAAAACACGTTCCATCCTCATGTTAATGGTGCCGTGTGTGCGAAGAAGTCTTTAGTTCCAGCATGGCTCGGGGCGGTGCAGCTGTCGCAATGCGAAGTACCTTCGGGACCCACGACCGTCTGCAGACATGAACGAAACCCACGGCGGTTTCCGTTGGCCGTGTTGGTGAAGGGCTACGTGGCCGAGACACATGAGTTGGGGCGAATATCGATGAAAGTCCGAGGGGACGCACCTTTCGCTGAGGCAATACTAGATTGTGATTGATGGCTCTCTTGATCCCACCAATGTCAGAAACGACGTCGCGGTCACTGTCTGGAAGCAGGTTGGGGCATGTATGCATACGAACGATGGTACCCTCGACGGTACTTGTTGTTGGTAGCTTTTCTTGCCGTTGACGCGACGATGGAGGTAACGTTCGAACCCCCCAGTCCAGCCTGATGGGGTCGCTCTCAAGCTAACAGGATCAAAGTACGCGCAAGTACACATCAACCAAGGTTCATGCAGCCCTGGACCTCGAAAGCGGAAGAATAACCATTTCTTCAGTATCTACAACTAGGACACATGCAAGCATATCGCTACACGTGTGGACAAGTAGATGGCCTAGGAAGAAACGCGGACTCTGCGCCGAGGGGATGATACAGAGGACAGGGCCGGTACGCTGTGAGTGCGAGAAAATTGGACTATCTGTTGTAGACGCACGCGCTACCTGATTCTTTGCGGGGGGAGAACAGCAGCCAAACATACTTGGGGAACTTCCGTGAAGCCAGAAGATTGGGTTATTGTGTCTCTCCTTGGAGGCGGTGGACTGCGGTTGCAGTTTGGTGTGTTCCTGTGTTCAGAGCGTCGATAATCCAGTGCCCCTAACATTGCCTTGACGAAGAGCAGCATAGGCTTTCATTTGCTGTAGATCACCACGTGCAACGCGCATCATATAAAACGAGCACCTTGCACTTCTTTCCTCCCTCTCCAATGAACATCTCTGATCCTTCCCGTGTCCCGCCCTCCCCACGACTTACACCAACAGGGAGCTCTTATGAAGACGATCTGCTGAGATTCTTGCGCGAGCTCAGTCTCACAGAGATGGCCCAGATCCAGACGCACTTTGCGCACAGAACGCGCGCTGGCCATATGTTATCCGATTATGATATTGCTATGAACGATCTGTTGCAGCAAGCACGTGCCCTGGCTATTTTCAACCGGGATAGGGTGTTGGCGCAGCGCATCGCTGCCGGAGAGGATGTCGACGTTGACGTTGAAGAGCCGTTGCCACAGAGCCCTGTTGTAGCGCCTCGGCCGGATGAGAATAGGTGAGTGGGCTTGCTACCTCCGCTGTCTAACCAACAGTCGTTGCTTCCCATAGTCTACCCGGTCACGAATGCGTCGTCTGCCAGA
>JBBPKV010000542.1:0-11414 GCA_038089455.1 Tylopilus cf. leucomycelinus
TGACTAATCGCATGGATGTCAGAAGGAAACGATTAGTCAGAAGAAGGTTACCAGTTGGGACTCGAACCCAAGGTCTGGTATGTACAGGGGTGTAAGTGAGGAAAAAGTGTAAGTGGAGCATACGATCGTAACAGGCACCTTCATAACCCCTCTTGGATCCTATGAACCTTTTGTTATGTACTTTAGAATAACCAATTCTCCTTCTATATTCCAGCAAATGATGAATGACGTTTTCAATGATATGTATACCATGGTTCTCATATCTGGATGATATCAATATTTATACCAAGGGCAAATCAAAGGAATAGCATGAGGAAGTTGTCAAGGAGGTGCTGCAGTGCCTTTATGAGAATAATCTCTATGCAAAGCTGGAGAAATGCCATGACAAAGTTGACTTTTTAGAAATCGTAGTTTCTAAAGGTGTTGAAATGCAGAAGTCCAAGGTGGCTGGGATGTTGGAATGGCCCAAATCCACTAGGCTGAAGCAACTGCAAGGATTTCTTGAGCTTTGTAATTACTATAGATGCTTCATTCCCAATTTCATTGATATAGCTAGACCCCTCAATGATCTGACAAAGAAGAATGTCCCATTCAAGTTCAAAGATGTCCAATGGCAAGCATTCCAGGCACTAAAACAAAAATTCACCAAAGGTTCCCTTTCAGCCTATCCCAATCCAAAAAGGAACTTCATGTCGAAACTGACATCTTGGATGTAGCCACTGGAGGGATGTTATCCATAAAGGAAGAAGATGGACTATGGTGACCAGTGGGATTCATTTCACACTTTTTCAATGCTGCTGAATGTAACTACCCCATTGGAGATAAGGAGTTGTTAGCTATCATTTGTGCATTTGACATATGGAGGCCCTATCTATTAGAAAAAGAGCACTTTGAAGTTTGAACAGACCACAAAAACTTGGAGTTCTTCAATCCCAGAATCTCTCACAATGTCAAGCATGCTAGCATGCATTCCTACAAGAGTACTCCTATTCCATCATATACAAACCAGGAGCCTCTAATGGGCGAGCTAATGCATTATCACGATGCCCTAACCATGGCAAAGCTATGGAAGACCCCAACAAAAATATCACCATATTACTCCCCCATCTTTTCGTTAATAATATACAACTTTCATCACCATTTGTTATTTCACTAAAGGAGGAATCTGCTTCACTCCTTCCTGATTCAGTACCTTCCTTTTACTATGATTCTGAACAATCTCTGTTTCTAAATGAGAAAACCTAAATCTTTGTCTTACCTTCCCTATGTATACAACTTCTCACACTCTATCATAACTCCCCAATAGCTGGACATGCTGGCATTGGATGCACTTTGCACCTGCTATCTTGTTATCACACTTGGCCCAGTTTCTCTAAAGATATTAAAAATTACATAGCCAGCTGTGCAGTTTATGCCTATTCTAAAGGAAGTGCCAAGCCACCAGCAGGGAAATTGCTTTCCTTACCAATAGCTAACAAACCTTGGACAAATATCTCCATTGACTTGATTACGGGACTTCCCCTCTTATCAAACTTTGATTCCATTTGTGTTATCATTGACTGTTTTTCCAAGAAGGTGATCTTTATTCCTTGCATGACTCAATTGTCTTCAAAAGATTTAGCTAAACTCCTCCAGGATAACGATTGGTATAATCATGGACTTCTCTCTATGATAGTTTCCGATCATGGCCCACAGTTCATATCTAACTTTACCACAGAACTCTGCTTGTTATTGGGTATCTCTCAAAAGTTTTCCACCACCTACCACCCACAGACTGATGGACAAATGGAATGTATTAATTATGAATTAGAGTAATAACTTCACAATTACATCTCCAAGAAGCAAGAGTCTTGGGCCAAATGGCTTAAAATAGCACAATTCTCCCATAATAATTCTCTCACAACCACCACCAGCATGATCCCCTTCACAGTTACATGCAATTACTTCCCCCAAATGGGCTTTGAAGGGAGATCATCCTCGTTGGCTGGAGAATTTGTAAAAGAAAACAAGAAAACCCATAAAGAAGTAAAAGCAGCACTAAAGCTTGCCCAAGAAAAGATAAAACTGCATGCCGATAAAAGACAATTGGATGTACCAGAATATACCATTGGAAATAAAGTGTGACTATTTACTGAAAATCTCAAACTCTCTTATATTACCAAGAAGCTGACCTAGAAATGGATTGGCCCTTGTGAAATCCTTGCTATATTGCCCAATGCTGTCAAACTTCAAATTCCCAAAACTATCCATATCCACCCAGTTGTTAATGTATCCCAAGTCAAATCTTATCACAAGCCATGTCTAGAACAATCTGTTTCTCATCCTGATACCCTGCTAGTCAACCCAGAAGGATATGAGGAATTCGAAATTGAATACATTGCAGGATCTCATATAAAGAAAAGGAAGTTAGAGTATCTCATCCATTGGAAAGATTATGACAAGGTTAATCACACCTGGGAACCCACTAAAAATATGTCCCATATGCATGACGTCATCAACGACTTTCATCATTCCCATCCATCTGCACCACACAAACTCCACAGTATTTCCCTTTCTACTTTCATCTCTCTTTTTCACTGCCAAGGTGATGATTATTCAAAATTTTCTACAACTCACCTGGAATGAGTTCTAGAAGGGGAATAGTGTTATAATTTTGCCCCTATTTTTATTCTTACCTAAGCCAGCTGCTGACTAAGCCTCCAACTTTCTAATCATGTGACCTATAGCATGTGACCATGTAACTTCATTACCCTTTCAGCTACAGAACTCAGCAGAATCTTCTAGAACATTCAGACTTCTTATTGCTGGCTAGGTCTTGTTTCTCTTTTAGTAATTCCTTATCTTGCACAGCATGGTCTGTGTGCACTTCCCCTACATATATAAACCCTCGCTCCTCACCTGTACTCACTAGTCAAATCCATCTGTATCATTTGTGGTCACTCCTAGTGTGCCATTGAGAACAAGTGTGACTTCTTGTCCCCCATCTCTTACTTGCTACCTTGCACCTTCAAGCCCCATACTTAGTGCCATATGCAGTAGTCCCTCGTGTCTGTGAGAACCACAACAAGAGTGGGGGAAGATTTCTATGAAAGACTATTAAATATGAATAGAAAGCATGCCCAGAAGGATTCAAGCAGTTATAAAGACAAAGAGAGGTCATATCAAGTATTAAATACTATTGTGGTCACCCACAGACACTAGGCTAGCTGCTACTGGAACTAAGGTAAACTTGCCTTAGACACGAAGTCTAGGCAAAAGAGGAAGTGCGAAGATCAAATCTGAAACACGAAGTCCTGGGAAATCCAAAAATTGACTCAAGTAGAGCACAGAGTCCTGGAGATGCACCTTCACATGAATCCAAATCAACAATGAGAGACTTGACCTAAAGTTGCTGCCACAACAGATGGTGAACAGTTTGGGGGGATACAACCACACCCAGCTTCTATGGGAAGCACTCTATGTGCACTAAGGCTCAGAGATCACCCTGCTGTTAATGATGTGAACCCAGCCCAGGATTCCTCTGGGACAATGAAGCACTCTAGGAGCGAAGTGATGAAGAGGAGGATGCTGCTCACACTAGTTTTCAATGGCACTCTAGGGAAGACCACAAATGATACAAGTGGATTCGACTGTGTTGTGGTTGCCCACAGATACTAGGCTAGCTACTACTGGAACTAAGGTAGACTTGCCTTAGACACGAAGTCTAGGCAATGGGGGGGAGCATAAAGATCAAATCTGAGACATGAAATCCCAGGAAGTCCAAAAATTGACTCAAGCAGAGCAGAGTCCCAGAGATGTGCTTTCACATGAATCCAAATCAACGATGAGAGACACAACCTAAAGTTGCTGCCACAACAGAGGGAGAATGGTTCAGGGGGATATAACCACACCCAGCTTCTATGGAGAGTACTCTATGTATACTAAGGCTCAGAGATCACCCTGCTGTTAATGATGTGAACCCAACCTAGGATTCCTCTGGGACAAGAAAGCACTCTAGGAGTGAAGTGATGAAGAGGAGGATGTCACTCACACTAGTTCTCAATGGCACTCCAGGGGAGACCATAAATGATATAAGTAGATTTGACTGGGGAAGTACAGTGAGTATCTAGGGTTTATATATGTAGGGACTGTGCACACAGACCAAGCTGTGTATGATAAGGAATTACTAAATATAGGTGAAGTTCTTTGCCAGTGATAAGAAGTCAGAATCATCTAGAATGTTCTGCTGAGTTCTGTAGTAAAAGGGAAATAAAGTTGCATGATCATATGCTACAGGTCATGTGACTTGAAAAGTTGGGTGATTAGTCAGCAGCTGGCTTAGGTAAGAAGTAAAATAGAGGTGAAACTATAACACTATCCCCCTTCTAGGACTCATATTCCAGACGAGTGGTAGTGTATTGGGAGTAGTCATCACCATGATCTTTGAAGAGGAAGATGAAATCAGAGATTGATATTCCATGGAGTTTTCAAGGGGCAGAAGGGTGGGAGTGGTGGAAATCATCGATGACATCCTGTACATGGGCCATGTTTTCTGCTGGCTCCCAAGTGCAGTCTGTTTCCTCATAACCCTTCCAATGAACCAAATACTCCAACTTTCTCTTTTTCATATGAGATCTAGCAATAAACTTGATTTTGAATTCCTCATGTCCTTCTTGGTTAAATATTATAGCATCTGGGCAAGGTATGGGTTGCCCAATGTGTGATTCTTTATAAGATTTGACATGAGAGACATTGATGATGAGATGTATACAGATTGTTTTAGAAATTCAAAGTTTAATAGTGTTAGGTAAAACTACCATGATTTCATATGACCCAATCCATTTTTGGGTGAGCTTCTTGGCCATATAAGAAAGTTTAAGATCTTTAGTAGATAACCATACCTTATCTCTCTTGGCATATTCCGGAGCATCTGATCTCTTTTTATTGGCATGTTGTTTTATCTGTTCTCTAGCAGCTTCTAATGCCGTTTCTACCTCCTTATGGGTTTTCTTATTTTTGCATACAAACTCTCCCGCCAAGGAAGATGATCCCCCTTCAAAGCCTATGTTTGAGAAGTAATTTCAGGTGATTGCAAAGGGGATCATTCTAGCGATGGTAATGAGGGAGTTATTATGTGAAAATTGTACCATCTTGAGCCATTCCTCCCAGGTCTATTGCTTCTTAAAAACGTAGTTTTATAAATATTGTTCTAGTTTGCAATTAATACATTCTGTTTGACCATTGGTTTGGGGGTGATAAGCTGTAGATAGTTTTTATTTGATATCCAAGAGGGAACAGAGTTCTATGGTGAAGTTGAATACAAACTATGGTTTTTAGTTGAAAACTATCATAGAAGGGAGCTCATGAATATACCAAACATGATCTCTAAATAATTTAGCTAAGTCTTTAGATGAGAGTGTGGTTTTGCAAGGAATAAAAATATCTTCTTTGGAGATTTGATCTACAATAACACAAATGGCATCAAAACCATCAGAAGGGGGTAGACCGGTGACTAGATCGATAGAAAGATCTATCCATGATTTTGTAGCAATAGGTAATGGTATTAATTTTCCAGCTGGTGGTTTTGCACTGCCTTTGGATCTTGTGCAAATGGCACAGCTAGCTATGTATTCTTTAATATCCTTTGAAAATCCTGGCCATATGTAATGTCTAGAAAGGAGATGAGAGGTTTGTCCCACCCCTTGGTGGCTGGCAATAGGGGAGTTGTGGCAAATATTTAAAAGTTTATTTCATAAAGAAGGAGGAACAAAGATTTTCTTTTTTGGATTAACAAATAATGTAAGATCAGGGTTGAAATGAAAGTCTGGAATGGATTTCAGATGTAATGCCACAGACTCCTGTTGTAGTTGACTATGAAATATAGACAAAATTTGAATATTATTTATAAATAAAGAAAAGGGTAATACGGTAATGTTCTTATTGGGGTTTTCTGCAGCTTCTCCATGATCTGGATGTCATGACAGGGCATCAGCTCTACCATTCAAGCTTCCTGGTTTGTAGATGATAGAGTACAAATATTCTTGTAATAGCACATGCCATCACGCTTGTCTTTGAGACAAATCCTATGGTTTTTTGAAGAATTCTAGATTTTTGTGATCTGCCCAAACTTCAAAGTGCTCTTTCCCTATTAGATAGGATCACCATTCCTGAAACACTCATATGACCACAAGAAGCTCTTTATCTCCTACTGGATAGTTTCATTTGGCAGAATCGAAGGAGTATAAAATGAATCCTGCCAGTCTCCATTGTCCATTCTCTCCTTTCATGGATAACACTCCTCCAGTGGCTATATCCAATGCATTGGTTTTGACACATAATTTCTTTTTCAGATCTGGATAGGCCAAGAGGGATCCATCTACAAATTTGTTTTTTAAGACCTAGAAGGCTTTATGGTGTTTTTCTTCGAATTTGAAGGGAATGTTTTTCCTTGTCAGGTCATTGAGGGGTCTGGCTACATCTGCGAAGTTTGGAATAAAGTATCTATAGTAATTGCAAAGTCTGAGAAATCCTTGGAGTTGCTTTAGTCACATGAGTTTGGGCCATTCAAGGACCCCAGTCACTTTAGACTTCTGCATTTCTACTCCATCTTTGGAAATAACTAGTCCTAAAAAGTCCACTTTTTCTTTTGTAAAAAAACATTTTTCAGGCTTAGTATAAAGATCATTATCTCAGAGGCATCATAACACCTCTTTGATAACTTCTTCATGTTGTGCCTTACTTTTTCCTTTTGTAAAAATATTTATGTTGTCTAAGTAAATCAAGACTAACATATACATGTCATTAAAAATATCATTCATCATCTGTTGAAACATGGGAGGGGAGTTGGTCATTCCAAAATACATTACTAAGGGTTCATAAGCTCCTAAAGGGATTACAAAGACTCCTTTCCATTTATTACCTTCTTTGATTTGTACATTGTTATATCCCCATCAGAGGTCTAGGGTTGTGAAGAGATCTGTGCCTCTTAAGCGATCGATGAGGGCAGAGATCAAAGAGAGAGGGTAGGAATTTTTAACAGTTCCAGAATTTAGATATTGGTAATCTATGACTAATCTCTTTTTTCCATCCTTTTTTGGGATAAAGAAGACAGGGGATGTTTGAGGGGATTTAAAAGGGTGAATGTATCCTTTAGCGAGTTCTTTTTCTAAAAAGGTGTAAACTTCCTCCACCTCACTATCAGATAAAGGGATGACATGTCCCTTCTTGGGTATGAAGTCATGATTGAGATCTATGGCATGATCCCAAGGTTTTCTTTCCAGCATCCACTACACTTCTTCTTCTGAAAATACATCCAAGAATTCATGATACATGTTACGATCATATGCTTCACTTACAGTTTTTCCTACACTTACTCCCTTGTACACACCAGACCTTGGGTTCGAGTCCCAACTGGTAACTTTCTTTTGACTAATCGTTTCTTTCTGACATCCATGCGATTAGTCACTGGGCCGCTTTGTCATTTCTGCTTTGTCATGCTTCGTCAGCGATGGCGTCACTCTTGCATCATTCAGACTTCTTATTGCGTCATCACTTTGTCATGCTCACTAATACCGATTAGTCATCATGACTAATCCGCTTACTCATCCACCTCCTCGTAGTATATATACCCGCCTCTACCGTCATGTATTCCCTAGCTTAGTCTTAAAAATCTCCTCTCTTCGCTCTCACACCCAGACCTCCTAAGCTTGATCACTACCCTCGGTAGCTTGATCCCTTTGACCTTGCCTAGTAGCCGTCGACTGTCGACTATTAGAGGAACCCTCCAGGTAACACAAGTAGAGTGTTACCTTGACCTTACGACTCCGTCGTTAAGGAACCCTTGCTGCCATAGGCAAAGCCCTTGCACTTGGGACGTTGCGTCTCTTCGTGAGTACCTCCCCAAGGTGCACCTTTGACAGCTAGTCTACGAACCTTGAACGGTTGTAACAATACACTTCAGGTACCTTTTCCTTTAGTCCAGTTTCTACTTTCCTAATACAACTATAGGGGGGGCAAGGTGGTAAGCGAGTATATATCTGGTTGTGTTTATTGATAAAATGTCCATCCTCCATGCAAGAAGTGAGAAGATTATAGTATAGGATGCAATGTCCAAAATGAATAGCCTTTTCTACCCAGTTAATTTCAGGGTTATGGCGGTATAGCCAATCATACTCGATAATAAGAGGGTATGAACCAAGTTTAGATACAAAAACATCTACAGATTTGCTATATCCATTAATGGTAAGAATCAAAGGAGTATAATGGGTGATTTGCCCAATTGAACCCATAGTGCCATCAGCATTTGTGACTCCAAAAGGCATAGCCAAAGGATATAGTGGAATTCATTTTCTTTTACAGAAGTCTATATCAATGAACGTATTGGAAGCTCTGGAGTCTAGAAGGGCCTTAAACATCATTTGATGCCAATTAACACCAACTAGGTATGTGACTCATATAGAGACCTCCATTTCATCACTAATGTTTGACAACTGAATGAGTTGCATCATTTCAAGAGGAGTTTTCCAAATTTGTCACATAAGGGAATTAAGCACACTATATTTTTTATTTGGTGCTGCACCACAAGTGTGAGTGCCCTTGCAGATAGAAACCAATCTACATATTTGTACAGCTAGATCAAAGATGGGAAAGTCCAAGTTGCAACAAGAAATCAAATTCAGTCTGCAGTCATCCTCTATAATTGCTGACTCTTTTCTTTTAAAGCTTCAGCAGCCTTCTGAGTAGCTTCTACTTGTAGCCAATCTTGCCAATAAGCTTCTGCTTCTTCTAATTTGTAAGCATCTTCTACTGTCATATGAGATGCTATTCTTGTGGAGGATCCAGGGTCTGTCTCCTGAATTGGCAGGTCATAAGTGGGAATAGGCATGTAATTGCCCAAATTGGAATCCCAAATCATCTGTGCCCTTTGACAGGGCTGGAAGCAAGAGCCATTTGTAGGTTACATGTTTGGATTTTGGGGACAATTTGGCCAAATATGGCCCCTTTAATAATAACCACAACATTCTCGGTTGTCTGGCCAGGTTTGCTAGGAGAGCTACCCAGTGGGAAGTGCTCATGTATATTGAGGAAAAGGGAGAGGTCTAGACCCTGGAAAACATGGCAGTAGTCATAGAGTAAAAGAAGAAGGGGAGTTGTTTGCCCATGGGAAACCTTGAGGTTATGGACAGAAGGGAGGGCAAGGATTGCCTCTTTTGAGTTAAATCTGTTCATATCCTCTTTCTATGATGAGGGCTGTTTCCATCCAATTTCGGAAATCATGTGCTATTATTGAGTAGTTCATTATTATATGATGATAAACTTTGTAGTCCAATTATTTCTTGAATATTTCTACTCCGTGTTCATTGGATACTTTGGCCTCCATCATGAGGATCTGGAAGTCTTGTATGAAGGAGTCAATTGATTTGTTGTTTTGATAACAGCGCTCTAAATCCTTGAATACCTCATGTACGTATTGGGTTACTTGGAAGAAATTGGTGATATTCTCTTTTAGGCCCACCTATTCTGGCCATGCATCAAGACTCCATAAGGCTGTCTGACTAACAGCAGGATCCTTTACTTTGTTTTCCTTATGGAAGTGTTATGCAGGACACCTTTTAACATCCAAGAGTATTTGAGAAGAACTAGTGTGAGGATCTCACCAAAAGTTACATACTACCACTAGTCTTCTAGTATAAAGATTAAAGGATCAAAGATTATCTGACTGTCGATCGGACAGCAAGCAAGGTACTTGGTCAAGGACTAAGAGATTCACTCTTAGGACGATGATCAACATGAATTGTGTAGATCAAAAGTAAGAAATACAGGACTCATCTGGGTATAAGTACTAAATGATGACTAAGCATGGAAGGCTATAGAATCATCTAGAAACGTGAGGAAAGAGGAATATAGCTGACATAAGAGAATCAGCTAGAGGAGATATGAATCCATAGTGAGTCTTCTGGCTTAACATACCTTCATCAGTATAGAAGAAAATAGAATTAGATAGACTGATGAAGGTTAATTAGATAAGATCCTGTCACATGGAAAAGAAGAGTCAGAAGGTGAAAGACAGAATAGATGGGTTACAAGAGGGTTAAGTTCCAAGAAATAGGACTAAAAGTGAGAAGTGAGTACTTATGGACGAAAGTAGGTCTGGCATGCCATCAACGGATGACAAGTCGGACAGAGAGAAGAAACATGCATTGATAAAGGTATGAAATTGTAATAGGAAGTACTTCTCCATTGTTAGATAAGCAAATTACTCCACTTTTCCTTCAAAGTGAGATAACACCACTATTGCTCAGACCTTATCAGAGTCCCATCTTTGTGCTGTAACTCAAAGGTTTAGACAGGTCCACCAAATCTTTCACTTTTTTCTATCACCATCCCATTTCCCAGGATCAGTAATCTTCTTTACTACATCTTGGGATCAATCAGCCATTAAATCCTGGAGTCCTTGTATCAAGTCTGCCAAATCAGTAGCCATAATTGAAGAGAGGAGTAATGTAGTTAAAGAGGAGGAGGAGTTGCTCATGCATGGGTATTACCACTGAGTGTCCTGCAAGTCTTCAGTATATTTGTAGTGGGGGATAATGAGTTCTTTTGGGGCTAGGTAACCCCCTTCACAATAGAAGTAATTTATATTGAAGAACCAAAAAATGATCTTCCTACTGTAGTATTTGCTTAACATTTGTAGAGGAAGTATGTAGTAATTCCACTTCCTATAGCTACCAATTCCCAGGTAGAGATATTGAACATTAGCTACATAAAAAAAACTCTTTCTTCTTCAACTTTCCTAGTTACAGGTACCATTGCTTACTATGTAGTATCTTTCAACTGCACTCTGGGCTTGGGTAGATATAACTAAATGAACCAAAATTTCTTCAGCTAGTAATACATAACTAGCTAGCTCAAACTACTTATTTACAATGCTCTACCTCCCTGATTACTTAGGAGACTAACACAACAGGATAAGCTCAGCCCAGACAGTGGCAGCTGTTATTCCTGGTTACCTTTCATAAACTAGACTTGACCCTAGCATGGACTTTCAATCCCAAAGGGGACAACAGAGAAGGTGGTACTACTGTGTTTACTAAGACTGCCCTTCCTAGGGGCTTCTCTAAAGGTGGCGAGAGTGAATCAAAAATGCAATCTTTGACAACAGCTGAAATGACTCCTTAGTCCTTGAGTCCAGGCAATTCCAATGCTAGTCAAATCCAAGTGTTGTGGTCGCCCACAGACACTAGGCTAGCTGCTACTGGAACTAAGGTAGACTTGCCTTAGATGCAAAGTCTAGGCAAGAGGGGGAGCACAAAGATTAAATCTGAGACATGAAATCCCAGAAAGTCCAAAAATTGACTCAAGCAGAGCACAGAGTCCCAGAGATGCACCTTTGCATGAATCCAAATCAATGATGAGAGACGCAACCTAAAGTCACT
>JBBPKV010000545.1:0-11402 GCA_038089455.1 Tylopilus cf. leucomycelinus
CAAGACGCGGGGCCGAGAGTGAGGAGCGAATACTTGTAAACGTAAGTGGGTCTGCCATGCCATCGGCGGACAACAAGTCGAACAGAAAGAAGAAACAGACATCGATAAAGGTATGAAAGTGTAACATGAAGGTTTTATCTTTTGGGTTTTTGAATAGAGTTTGATCAGAATCAAAATGAAAGTCCGGTAAGGAATGGGGGTCTAATAGAGCTGATTCTTGTTGTAAACGAGAGAAAAAAGGGGAAGAGATGTGAATATTGTTGATAAATAAGGATGGTGGCAATACAGTAATATTTTTATTGGGGTTTTCGGCTGCTTCTCCATGATCTGGTCGTCTGGACAATGCATCTGCCCTTCCATTTGAGCTGCCCGATTTATAGATGATGGTATAGGAGTATTCTTGGAGCAGCGCATGCCACTGTGCTTGTCGTTGGGACAGATCTTGAGGCTTTTTGAAAAATTCTAAGTTTTTGTGATCTGTCCATACTTCGAAGTGGGTTTTCCCGAGGAGATAGGGTCACTATTCTTGGAAGGCTCATACGATGGCAAGAAGTTCTTTATCTCCTACTGGGTAATTTCTTTCGGTAGAGTCAAAGGAATGGGAAATGAACCCCACAGGTCTCCATACGTTGTCCTCTCCTTTTACGGACAACACTCCTCCGGTGGCGACATCGGAAGCATCTGTTTCCACTCTTAGCTCCTTTTGGGGATCGGGATAGGCTAGCATGGATCCGTCAGCAAATTTGTTTTTTAAGGCATGAAACGCATGTTTTTGTTTTTCTTCGAAACGGAAAGGGGTGTCCTTTTTTGTTAGGTTGTTGAGGAGTCTAGCTATATCTGCAAAATTTGGAATAAAACATCTATAATAGTTGCATAATCCCAAAAAACCTTGGAGCTGCTTCAGTCGAGTGGGCTCAGGCCATTTGAGAATGCCTGCCACTTTGGACTTCTGCATTTCCACGCCTTCTTTAGAAACTACTAGTCCTAAAAAGTCTACTTTGTCTTTTGTGAAAAAACATTTTTTGGGCTTCGCATAGAGGTCATTGTCTCATAGGCGTCGAAGCACCTCTTTGACGACTTCCTCATGCTGTTCCCTACTTTTTCCTTTTGTGAAGATATTGATATCGTCTAAATAGATGAGAACTAAGGTATACATATCATTAAAGATGTCGTTCATCATTTGTTGAAACGTGGGAGGAGAGTTTGTCATGCCGAAATACATTACTAAAGGTTCGTATGCTCCTAATGGGGTTACAAATGCGCCCTTCCATTCATCGCCTTCTTTGATTCTGACGTTGTTATATCCCCATCAGAGATCCAGGGTTGTGAAGAGATCTGCTCCTCGTAAGCGATCGATGAGGGCGGAGATTAAAGGGAGGGGATAGGAATTTTTGACAGTTCCCGAGTTTAAATATCGATAGTCCATGACTAATCTCTTTTTTCCATCTTTTTTGGGAATGAAGAAGACAGGGGAGGTTTGTGGGGATTTAGAGGGTTGAATGTATCCCTTAGCGAGTTCCTTTTCTAGGAAGGTACGAACTTCTTCCATCTCACTATCTGAAAGAGGAATGACACGACCCTTTTTTGGGACGAAATCGGGGTTGAGATCGATGGCATGGTCCCACAGTTTTCTTTCCAGCATCCTCTGTGCTTCTTCTTCGGAAAACACGTCTAGAAATTTGTGATATACTTCAGGGACTTTTTCTTTTAGTCCAACTTCAATGTTCCTGA
Organism: Tylopilus cf. leucomycelinus; assembly: GCA_038089455.1. Lineage (NCBI taxonomy): Eukaryota > Fungi > Basidiomycota > Agaricomycetes > Boletales > Boletaceae > Tylopilus > Tylopilus cf. leucomycelinus. Next base: position 1,732 of record JBBPKV010000545.1, read on the forward strand.
TTCTACTATAGGGAGGGCAAGCAGGGAGACATGAGTAGACTTGGTTATGTTTGTTAATGAAATGCCCGTCTTCGGTGCAGGAAGTGAGAAGGTTACAATATGGGGTATAACGTCCAAAACGAATTTCTTTGGCAACCCAATCGATTCTTGGGTTATGACAGTATAACCAATCATACCCAATGATTAATGGGTGTGAACCTAATTTTGACACAAAAACGTCAATTGGTTCACTATGTCCATTTATGGTGAGAATCAAAGGAGTGTAGTGGGTTATTTGCCCAATGGAGCCCATGGTGCTGTCAGCATTGGTAACTCCAAAAGGGGAATCAAGAGGATAGAGAAGAATCTGCTTCCTTTTACAGAAGTCTATGTCTATAAATGTGTTAGAAGCTCCTGAGTCTAGAAGGGCCTTAAACATCATTTGATGCCAATTAGCACCGACTAAATATGTGACTCGTATAGAGACTTCCATTTCGTCACTGACATTCGATGACTGGATTGGTCACGTCATCCTAAGAGGGTTTTTTCGAATTTGTCGCATGAGGGAATTAAGCACACTATGTTTTTTATCCGGTGCCGCACCACCAACGTGGATGCCCTTTCGGATGGAAACCAATCTACGTATTTGTACATTAAGATCAGAAACTGGGAAATCTGAATCACGACAAGAAATCCAATTCGGTCTGCAGTTACCCTCTATAACTGCTGACCCTTTTCTTTTAAAGCTTCGGCGGCCTTATGAGCGGCTTCTACTTGCAGCCGGTCTTGCCAATACGCTTCTGCTTTTTCTGATTTGTAAGCATCTTCTTCTTTTTGATGAGATGCTATCCTTGCGGAGGGTCCAGGGTCCGTCTCCTGAACTGGATGGTCGTAGGTGGGAATAGGTACATAATCTCCCAAATTTGAGTCCCAGATCATTTGTGCCCTTTGTCGTGGCTGAAAACGAGGGCCACTGGTGGATCGAGCGTTGGGATTCTGGGGACAATTTGGCCAAATATGACCCTTTTGGTAACAACCATAACATTCTCAGTTGTCCAGGCGTGATTGCTGGGGGAGCTGCCCAGCAGAGAGTGCTCGTGTGTATTGGGGGGAAGGGAGGGGTCTAGACCCTATGAAACGTGGCAGTGGTCTTGGCACAAAGGAGGACGGTGGGCTTCTTGTTTGTGAGAAGCCTTGTGGTCATGGACAGAAGGGGGGTCGGGTATTTCCTCTTTCGAGCTGGATTTGCTCGAAACTTCTTCCGACGATTAACGTCGTCTCCGTCTAGTTTCGGAAGTCGTTCGCTGTTATCTGGTAGTTCATCATTATGTACTGATAAACTTTGTAATCCAATCGCTTTTTGAACATCTCTACGCCGTGCTCGGTGGTGACTTCTGCTTCCATCATTAGTATTTTGAAGTCTTGAACAAAGATGTCGATTGGCTTGTTGTTTTGATAACAGCGTTCTAATTCCTTGAATGCCTCGTGTACGAATCTGGTGATTTGGAAGAAGTTGGTGACATCCTCTTTTAGACCAATCCAATCTGGCCATGCATCGAGACCCCAGGTGGCTGTTCGACTAACTGCTTCATCTTTAATCTCGTCTTCTTTATGGAGGTATTTGTCCATAGTTAAATAGGCGAATTGCTCCACCCTTCCTTTGAAGCGAGATAAGACAGCGATTGCATGAACTTTGTCGGAGTCCCATCTTTGTGCCGTTACCCAAAGGTTTAGGCGAGTCCACCAGATCTTCCATTTCTTTCTATCGCCGTCCCATTTGCCAGGGTCGGCAATCTTCTTTACTATATCTTGGGATCGATCAGCGGTCAGATCCCGAAGGCCTTGTATCAAATCTGCCAGGTCGGTTGCCATAATAGGAGAGGGGGGTAATGCGGTGAGAGGGGAGGAAGTACTGCTCATTCACAGTATTTACCACTGATCGTTGCTTGAATCTTCATAATATTTGTAGTGGGGGGTTTGTAGTTCTTTTGGGGCTAGATATCCCCCTTCACAATAGAAATCGTTGACATTGAAGAACCAGACGAATGGTCTTCCTTTGGTAATACTGGCCCAACGACGGTAGAGCCAGTAGATGCCAATTCCACTCCCTATAGTCAAAATTTCCCAGGCAGATACTTCCAACGAAAACTGCATAAAAAAAAAAACTCTTTCTTCTTTGACTTCCTGGTTACAACTACCGTTGCTTACTGTGCGGTATCTTCCAACCACACTCTGGGCTTGGGTAGGTATAACCAATCTGGGTGTAACGATTTCAAAAATTCTTCAGCTAGTAACGTAACTAGCTAATTCTGACTACTTGTTTACGATGCTCTACCTCCCTGATCACTCAGGGGACTAACGAAACGAGATAAGCTCAGCCCAGGCAGCGGCAGCTGTTGTTCCTGGTTGCTCTTCGCAAACTAGGCTCAACCCTAGCACAGACTATCAATCCCAATGGGGACGACAAAGAAGGTGGGTACTATGGTGACTACAAAGACTGCCCTTCCTAGGGGCTCCTCTAAAAGTGGCGAGGGTAAATCAAAAATGCAATCTTTGGCAACAGCCGGAACGACTCCTTAGCCCTGGAGTCTGGGCGGTTCCAATGCTAGTCGAATCCAAGTGTTGTGGTCGCCCATAGACACTAGGCTAGCTGCTACTGGAACTAGAGTAGACTAACTTAAGACGTGAAGTCTCAAGCCAGAAGAGGAGCATAAGATCAAATCCGAGATGCGAAGTCCCGGGAAGTCCAAAGATTGACCCGAGCAAAGCACAGGGTACCGGAGATGTGCCTTCACACGAATCCAAAAGCGAGGAGAGACGTGTGTGACAAGTCACTACCACAACAGGGGAGAACTGTTCCGGGGGGTACAACCATGTCCGGCTACTGCTGGCAGTGCCCTATGTGCACTAAGGCTCAGGGAATACCAACGCTGTTAAAGACGTGAACTGGGCTCAGGGATTCCCTGGGATAACGAAGCACTCGTCGGTTACGAAGTAGATGTAGGATTGTTGTCACACTAGTTCTCAATGGCACGTTTGGGAACGACCACGAATGATACAAGTGGATTCGACTGGGGAAGTACAGTGAGTGTCTAGGGTTTATATATGTAGGGACTGTGCGCACAGACCAAGCTGTGTAAGATAAGGAATTACTAAATATGGAAGAAGACCTTTGCCAGAGATAAGAAGTCTGAAACGTCTAGAACATTCTGCTGAGTTCTGTAGTAGAATAGTAATAAAGTTACATGGTCACGTGCTACAGGTCACATGATTTGAAAAGTTAGAGGCTTAGTCAGCGGCTGGCTTAGGTAATAGAAAAGATAGGGGCGAAATCATAACAGGTAGCATGGGTTCGTGGGGGTGGTATGGGAAGGGTGTCCCGTTCCCAACCGGGGTTGGCAATAGCGGATGATGTGGGAGACGACGAGCGAGGGGGGGTGGTGGGAGTAATGGACGATTCTGTAATGGAAAGCGAAGACATAGCTAGACAAAGGTTTGGAGTGTCAATGATAAAAATGAGGAAGGGGGAAGGAAAATCTCAGCGACGACAGGCACAGTAGTTTGTCTTGGGAGTGGTTGGGGAGAAGACAGAGGGGAATCGACTCTTATATCCTTTTAGGAGAGTGGCGGAGTGTCGGAGATTCGATTCTGGTTCCCAAGAGTCTTCTTTGGCAGTGTATCCTTTCCAATGGATCAGGAACGAGGGGATTCCTTTTTGGATTCTATGCTTTAATATCTGTTCAACTTTGTATTCTTCCTCGCTATTTATAAGGGAAGAAGGGGGACGGGGGAAGTTCAGCCCGTGTATGCTATTTTCACGATAGGGCGATAAGAGGGAAGCATGGAAGACCGGGTGGATCTTCCATGTCTTGGGAAGTCAGAGTTTGTATGAAACAGGGGATAAGACTTTTTCGATAAGGAAGGGTCCTTCCCTTTTTGGTGCGAACTTTGGGTCCACAAGGTGGCATTTCAGGTTCTTGGCTTCTAGCCAAACCTTATCGCCTAGGGTGAAGGGTGTGAACTTGCCTCGTGTTCTGGAGGCCATGGTTTGGTGGGCAAGTTCATGGGCAGCTAGGGCTTCATTTCTAGCAGCGGAGAGTGCTTGTATGCGGTCGTCGACTGCTGGTAGGGAGGAAGATAGAAGGATGGGAGGAAGAGGAATGGGTTCATATCCCATCATAAGGAAGAATGGAGATTTTCTGGTGACGGAGTGAGGGCAGTGATTGTGAGCAAACTCCGCATGTGCGATGGAGTTGGCCCACAAGGTGGGGTTCTCACCGCAGTAGATGTGGAGATAGGTTTCGAGTTCTTGATTAACTCATTCCGTTTCTCTGTCGGTTTGTGAGTGATAGGTGGACGAGAGTGCGAGGTTATAGTTTAGGAGTCTTCCTAACTCCTTGGCGAAGCGGGCAGCGAACTGGGGGCTGCGATCTGAGATGATTCGATTGTAGAGACCGAATCGGGTGTATACTTTGAGGAAAAAGAAGGCTGCAATGCCTTCAGCTGTGACGGTTTTAGTGGTAGGGCATAGAATTACCCCTTTTGTAAGGCCGTGGTCCACCACAACCAATAAGGAATCAAAGCCTCCGGATGAGGGGAGGTCCGTGATGAGGTCACAGGACACCTGTTGGAACAGGTGGGTGCAGGAGGAGGATAGGGGCGTGGGAGGAGGCGTGGAGGGGTGAGTGTTGGCCTTGGACTGTTGACATAAGGTGCAACCTTCGACGTATCGTCGAATGAATTGGGCAAGGCCAGGCCACCAATATTCAACTGAGACAAGCTGGCGGGTTTTAAGGAAGCCAGGGTGGCCAGCGGTTTCATGGTCATGGCAACAGCAAAGGACGTCTCGCCAAAGGGTGCTAGAGGGGGGAACATATGTGCAGTTGCGATAGGTGAGGATACCCTCATGGACTTTCCAGTCCAAAAGGTGAGAACGGAAGGGAGCTGGGATGTCGTCTTCAAGGGCACGGAGTGTAGTGAGGTAAATAGAGTCAGATGCAGAGTCGTGAGCAATGACTTGGGTGAGGGAGGTGTTAATAAGGCGGACGAAAAGAGAGTCAGTGAGGAGTGTGACATCGTGATTATCACGATCTTCGGTGGGATAGTGGTCCGCACGCCGGGATAGGGCATTGGGAATGGTGAGGTCTTTCCCTGGGATGTGGAAAAATTTCAGGTCGAAGTCCGCTAGATCTAGAAGCCAGCGGGCTTGTCTGCGGTTTAAGTGCTTGGGTTGCCTGAAATAGGTCAGGTTCTTGTGGTCAGTAAAGACCTTTATGGGATGTGGGGAGCCAATGAGATAGTGACGCCATGCTTTGAGGGCGCGCATTACAGCGAGGAGTTCGCAGTCATAGATTTCGTAGTTTCATTCTGTGGGGAGAAGGGATTGGGAGAGATAAGAACACAGGGGCCAGTCGCCATTAGCGTCAGTTTGGAGTAGGACTGCGCCGGTGCTGACTAGGAATGCGTCAGTGGCAAGGGCGAAGGGGGTGGTAAGATCTGGAAGCCGGAGGACTGGTTCTGCCATGAAGGCCTTTTTTAAGGAAAGGAAGGCTTGGTCGCAGGCAGGAGTCCAGTTCCATTTCACGTCCTTCTTTGTGAGGTTGAGGAGGGGTCGTGCCATTTCAGAGAAGTGACTGAGGAAACGGCAATAGAAGTTGGCGAAGCCAAGGAAGGAATGTACTTCCTTGACTGAGGAGGGGATAGGCCAGAAGGAGATGCCTTGGAGTTTAACAGGATCCATGGCAATTTCTCCATCGCGAAGGATCATTCCAAGGTAGTCAATCTCGAGAGCATCAAAGGTGTATTTTTCAAGGCGAAGATAGAGGTTGAGTTCCTCCATCCGTTGGAGGACACGGAGAGTTCGTTCGCGGTGAGTGGCTTCATCGGCTGAGTGGATAAGGAGGTCGTCCATATAGATGATGAGCCATCCTTCAGCGATCATATCTTTGAACGAGTCATTCATGAATTGTTGGAAGGTTGGGGGTGAGTTCGTCATGGTCTCAGTCAAGGGATGGACCAGAGGGAGGGGCGTTGGTCCGCAATGATGGCTTATCCGGTGATAGCCATTGTTGGGTGAGCTTAGTCTTTTGTTATGACTGTTCAAGGTTCGTAGACAAGCTGTCAAGGTGCACCTTGGGGAGGTACTCACGAAGAGATGCAACGTCCCAAGTGCAAGGGCTCTGCCTGTGGCAGCAAGGGTTCCTTAACGACGAAGTCGTAAGGACGAGGTAACACTCTACTGGTGATACTCAGAGGGTTCCTAGAGCTGACGGTCGACGACTACTAGGCAAGGTCAAAGGGATCAAGCTACCAAAGGTAGTGATCGAGCTTAGGGGTCAAGGCTTGGGAGCGAAGAGAGGTTTAGAATACTAAGACTAAGCTGAGGAATACATGGCTGCTGAGGCAGGTATATATACGCTAGGAGAGGTGGATGACTAAGTAGATTAGTCACGATGACTAATTGGTATTAGTGAGCATGACAAAGCGATGGCGTGATAAGAAGTCTGAATGGTGTAAGAATAGCGCCATCGCTGATGAAGTGTTACTAAGGGGAAATGACAAAGCGGCCTGATGACTAATCGTATGAATGTCAGAAAGAAGCGATTAGTCAAAAGAAGGTTACCAGTTGGGACTCGAACCCAAGGTCTGGTGTATACACAAGTAAGTAGGAAAAAGTGTAGGGAAAGCATACAATCATAACATGCAGGTTCTCCAAATACTTTGGAGAATTGTTCGTATTGTGGGGGTAACGTTTGCTTTGGTTCTTTAGCAAACTGTTCAGCAGCGAGCTTGGTGGCTTTTGTGAGTTTGGCGATGAGAGCGCGAGGTACATAGCGGGAGCCACTTTTGATGAGACGGTTGGTGGCTCCAAGTCTAACGATGCATTGTACTTCGTGAACTTGGGCTGCACGTATACAACATTGGTTTTTGGTTTCTTTTTCTAAATAGTCAAAGAGATGTTTGTTGTGGACTTCGTCGACGTATTGTCGATGAGGAGAGGTATTCAGGGTGATGGGACCCTGGAGTTTGGCGGTATGTGTGTCGGCAAGGGTAGCATTGTGAGTGTAGTATGATGGGGATTCATCAAGGGATCTGGTGATGGAGAGGGTCCAGGTGGACCAGTCAATGGTGGGATTGGCCTTTGATAGCCATGGGAAGCCGAGGATGACATTCTCGTTTCCGCAGTTCATAATGTGGAAGGTTGTTTCCATGAGAACTCCTTGGACATTAAGGAATAGAGTCATGGTAAAGCAGATCATACTACTTTTGTTTGAGGATTGGTCCACGTTTTTGATGAGGATCGGGTTTTCGAGGCGTGTGGTGGGTAGGCGATGTTTGCAAACAAAGCCCCAATCTATGCATGAGATCTCGGCCCCACTGTCGATGAGGGCGTGAGTGTCAACAACTTTGGTAGAGTGTGAGGTGGTGAGAAGTTGTACTGGGATTGATATGGACTTCTTTACAGCTCGTACTCATACACTAGGGGAGGAAGGATGCGTCGTTAGTCCTTCCTTATTCAAAAACCCGAGAAAGCCACTCTTGCTATGACAGGGGAGTCCTTTTCTTCCTCGTCGTCTTCATCCCATTCGATTAAAGGTAAAGGTTGTTCTTTTACCTTCCGTACCTTTTTAGGCGAAGTGGGGAGTTTGGTGGTGGTGGTTGGGTAGCGGGGGCATTCATAGGAGGGGTATCCCTGTTGCCTGCATCAGAAGCATCAGTTCTCCTGTATGCAATGGGCATGTTCTTCTGGAGTCATTTTCCGGATCTTGATGGCATCGATGTCCATGGCATTTGGGTCCTTGGAGGTGACAGATGCCTGGGATAGCCAAGATTTCGTGGCACGGGGGTTTTCGTGGTGGTGGGCAATCGCTTGGGATCTTTCCCATTGCGATTGGAGTTTCATGGCTTTTTCGATCATTTTGTCAAGGGTATCGGGGATGGTTTCTAGGGCATAGAGGCGGTTCATAAGGGGAACCGGGATTCCTGTGGAGAAGTATTGGATGAGGACTGCTTGGTCTGTCACCCAGGCTAAGGAAACGTTGTTCTGGAATTTGGCGATGTAATCGCCTAGTGAGGGTTCATAGTGGGTTTTGCCGTCCTTGCAGCGTTCAACCATCTTGGTGTTGGCAAGCCAGTGGAGGGCATCGCCTGCTACATTGTAGTGGTTAATGAATCCAGTTTTGAAGCTGGACTCGAAGTCTGCCCAGGTTCCGATAGATAAGGTTCCTGTGGCGAGGGCAGTTTCTCGGTAGGTGGAAGCCCATGTGAGTGCAGGTCCCTTGGTCATGTAGGAGAGGGCGTATGTGACCCTCTTGGAGTCGGTGTTATATACATCCTCATTGACCCCTAGATAAAACTTGATGGAGTTTAGCCAGGGTAAGGCCTTGGTATATGCTCCATCAAACGATTCGGGGGTTCCCAAGTGAAGTTTGGTGGGTTTTGCAGACGTCATGAATGGTGATAGTGGTGGAGGGGTAGAGAATGTTCATGGGATAAAGGGTCGTTGGGGTCCTAGAGGAAAAATTGGTGGGTGGCGGGACAGGGGTGTTGGTGATGGTGGCATGGGAATTCGGGGAATGTTTACCGCGTGGGTGAACTCGTGGGCAAGGTTGGTGATGGTCGGATCGTCCTCCATAATAGGGAGGTCAGGGTCAAGGGTTCTGATGGGGTGGTCAAGGGTTTCGTCGTCAGACGATTCAGAGTCTAGGGGTTAGGGTCTTAGGTAGGGAAGGGACCAGAGGGAGGGGCGTCGGTCTGCAATGATGGCTTATTCGGTGATAGCCATAGTTGGGTGAGCTTAGTCTTTTGTTACGACCGTTCAAGGTTCGTAGACTGGCTGTCAAGGTGCACCTTGGGGAGGTACTCACGAAGAGACACAACGTCCCAAGTGCAAGGGCTCTACCTGTGGCAGCAAGGGTTCCTTATTGACGAGTCATAAGGACGAGGTACCACTCTACTAGTGATACCCAGAGGGTTCCTAGAGTCGACAGTCGACGACTACTAGGCAAGGTCAAGGGATCAGGCTACTTGAAGTAGTGATCAAGCTTAGAGGGGTCAAGGGCAAGAGAGTGAAGAGTGGATTCGAAATAAGACTAAGCTAGAGAATACATGGCTGCAGAGGCAGGTATATATATGTTGGAGGAAGTGGATGACTAAGTAGATTAGTCATGATGACTAATTGATATTAGTGAGCATGACAAAGCGATGGCGCAATAAGAAGTCTAAATGATGCAAGAGTGGCGCCATCACTGACAAAGCGTTACTAAGAGGAAATGACAAAGCAGTCCAATGACTAATCGCATGGATGTCAGAGAGAAACGATTAGTCAAGAGAAAGTCACCAGTTGGGACTCGAACCCAAGGTCTGGTGTGTACATGGGTAAATATAGGAAAAAGTGTAAGGGAAAGCATACGATCATAACATAGTGTCCTTTGGGTGTCTTGAGCTAGCAGGATCAAGACAACACTAGTGGGGCTAGACACTAGATCAAAGGTTCCGATAGTAGATCAAGATTTAGTGTTGAGATCTAGTAACAGATCTCAGGGGAGAGTTGGAAATGAATCCCGTATGCAGGTGGTATGAATTCCACTTATCTCCAGTGGAGATAGAGTGGCTCTATTTATACATAATTACAAGAGGAGATTAAAATCTAATCTAATCAATAAACTATGTGTAAAAGGAAATATGACATC
>JBBPKV010000546.1:0-11393 GCA_038089455.1 Tylopilus cf. leucomycelinus
TTGAGGGTAACCATAAATAGGCATATTGCTGTGCATGGGCATAGGGTTGCTGACGGATCAGGGCCTAGGGTATATCTATATGTAGTAGGCCATGAGGCGGAAGCAGTGTCAGTATGAAATAGAATATAAAATAGCATATAAGTCATGCTCAGGGCTACAGCTGTGACATAGCCTTGGGGCTGTGGCAGGCTGTGGGCCATGAGGTTGTCATGAGGCGTTGCATGAGTCATGACGAGGGCATATTGTGATTGGTTGACGAGTGTCCCGGATTGATCCTAGTGGCTTGGGAGCCAATAAGGAAGGTTCCGTATTGATCCTATGGACACAAGGCGATCGCAAGGCAGCTCGAGTACATAGCCAAGGCTAGGCCTGGGGCTGTGTATGGGCATGCGACTATCATGAGGCGTGAGGACGTTGTGCCATTGGTTGAGGAGCGACAAGGGATACAGAAGAGGTTATGGGATGTCCGAGGAGGTCCGATGTCTGGTTGTGAACGAGTACCGATTGTCGGGTGATACGTGTGGCATCGGACATGAGGTATCCTCATGTTTGATGAGGCACGTGTGTCATGAGATGGTTATGCCATTGGTTGATATGCGGTTCCGTAATCATCTGAGGCGTAGCCCGAGATGTTCCGAGCATAGCCCGGTTGGTAAGCGGACATGAGGCTGTGGTGAGGCATACCATGTGGGATGCGCGAGGCATGGCTGTGTGATGATGATGGGCATGCGGCAGTGCACGTGTAGCTGTGCTAGATCCTAGGCGATGAGGTGCCAGGATAGGGAATGCCGAGTAGCCGTAAGCTGTGCCAGGCAGTGTATGGCGTAACGGGGCGTGATTGGTGTTGTAGCTGGGTCTAGGCTCTAGGAGTGGTGTCATGTGTTGACTAGAGTGACTAAGGCTAGACGAAGCTGTGTTCATGATGTCATAGGCAGGACTAGACCGTGGTGATGCCTTGTGCAGTGCAGAGCGGTGCAGTGGCTGGGTAAGGCAGTGCAGGGCGGTGCATGCTGTGCTGTGGCTGTGCAAAGCGGTGCATGGCTATGCAATGCTATGTTGGTGGTGGTGCAATGCAGTGCAATGTGGTGTGAGGCAGTGCCTAGGTGAGTCACGTGATTGTCATGGTTATACTCATGAGTTGTTAGGCGTGTGCGTGTATGGGCGTAGAGCGGTGCACAAGTGGTTAGAGTGATGTGCACACGTTAGGACGGCGGTACGGTGATGGTGTTGAGTAATGGAGGCTAAGGGTGAGTAGGCCGTTGTAGGTGTGCGAGCCTTATGGTGTCTTAGCTTAGTGTACTCAATGGGCCGGATTGGACGGAGTATCCCATGAGAGCTGGTCACACGGTCACACAAAGGTCACGAAAAGATCGTATCGTAACAAGGACTATTGTCTTAGCTATCCCTTCTATCTTGGTCGCCTTTGGAATCCCTAGGACGAGCTTATACTCGCTCCTTTCATTTAGCTCGACTTCACCATTCGCCTTGGTGGTCAGCACCCACACACTTATCATCTTTCTTACAACGTTACCAGAAGTGGTAGCTGATCCTGCTGATTGGGAAGAGTTCATTGAAGGGTTAAGAAACTCTATCCAGGATATGAAGGTAGTATGTGATATCATTGTGCTGACATTTAGTACCTCATTGAGGACTACCATAAGAAGCAGATGCATAATCAGGACGACCTGGGTGAATATACCAGGAAGTTCATGAAAGTATCTGCACTCTTGATTGCTAACCATAAGCTCTCTGAAATGAAGCAAAACATGATTTTCTTGACAGGGTTTCCTGCGTTCTTACAGGATCACATATGTCATCACCTCAAAATCGTCAAACCAGACATTCATCCTGATGATTCATACCCAATGAATGATGTCATAGGCACTGCCAAATTCTTGTTGACCAGATTAGCACTTTGATCTAGTCTGTCCATGTCAGACATGATGCCTCGTTTCCAGCAATCCTATGGTCCTTCTTCACATTCCCATCCCAATCCTCATCAGCATTCACATCCATCTGGTCTATCACAAACATATAATCCGGGTCCAGCCATTAAAACTGAGACCAATGTTATGGCAAGATCAACGAACCCAGCCTGTAGATTCTGTGGTGATTTTAGACACTTCACAAAAAATTGTCCAATCTGTGCAGAGTATCTCAATGCAGGGAAATTTACTAGGGGAAAGGATAATCACGTCTATATGCCAGACAGATCTAACATACCTCATGCACCAGGAGGTAGATGTCTTAAGGACAGTATCAACTATGCCCATTCCTCCAGACAGTCGAATGCAGCTACTGCCTCTATGTCTGCATCTTCTATAGGATTCACTAGAGATGCACCTCCTCATATCACTGCCAGTATCCTATCTACCATATACCCTTTTATCCCCTGAGCTATAGCAGACAATGCAAAGCACTTTACCCTTATCACCCTCATCACCTACATTCGCTCCAATCTCAGTTAGCACTAGTGATTCTTCTTCTCTGTTACATAGTACTCTTTGAAACCCTAACAGTGCATCCACTGCTCAATCCGGTCCTGGTCACTTCATGTCCAATCCAGACAATGTGTCTACAAGCACACCGAGTAACATCCCTCTGTGAGTATCTAACACTAACCAGAATTTCTCTCCATCCATGCAATACAAATATTCCTTCCCCCTTGAAGACAAGGCTGCTCCTAAATGAGTCTTGGACCAAGTCCTAGATGCTAGTGTCCCAGTTCTGGTCAAGGATCTCTTTGCAGTCTCACCAGAATTTCGAAAACAATTTTGAGAACTTACTACTGTGAAATGAATTGCTAACCTACCTTTGACTTACACAGCACAGATTAACGAGTTGTCTGGTAATGACTGCATGTTCACACATAGGACTGGAACATAAATTATGCATAATGAAGATGGACTCATTGTTGCATATCACAGCCTACCCCTTAGAGCAATCAAAGCTAAGGTTGGCGATACAGGTTGGACCCTTCATAGTGTTCTAGATTCAGGTTCTGAGGTTATTACTATGCCTTGCCAGATCTGGGAACAACTTGGACTATCAATACGATCTGACCAGACAATGAAGATGTCCTCTGCTAATACTAGCATGGACAGTACCATTGGCATTCTCAAAAACATCACACTCAATTTCAGTGGAGGCAAAGTTATGCTATAGGTCCAAATCTTGGCCCATGCTAACTTTGACCTACTACTGGGTTGACCTTTCCATTGTCTCATGAGTGCTAACACAGAAGATTTCCTGAACAGTTCACAGACAATCACTCTTCATGACTCTAATACAGACAAGCAGTATACTCTACCCACAAAACCGTGATTTGAAGGTTGTCCACGTTGTTGAGACCATTTATAGTATACTAGCCATTAGTCTGTTTTGGAGATGGGTTTTTAGATTTCGATGATCCACTCAATGGCTGGGGAGATATCAGTAATGCTTCCATTGCATCTTTTCTGTCCTATATGCATTTGCCTTCACTTTCACTGCTTTATTCATTTTTATCCTTGACACTGTTACGCAGAACGTCTTTCAATGTCCAAGAGCCTTTGAGGAGAGCTAGTGCAAGGATCTCACGAAGAGTCACACACTACCACTAGTCTCCAGTGATGAAGGTTGAGAGATCGAAGGTTATCTGGCTGTCAATTGGACAGCAAGCAAGATATTTGGCCAAGGACTAAGAGATTTACTCTTAGGACAAAGATCAACGTGAATTGCGTAGATCGAAAGTAAGGACTACAGGACTCATCTGGGTATAAGTACTAAATAATGACTAAGCATGGAAGGCTATAGAATCATCTAGAAATGTGAGGAACAGGGGAGACATAGCTGACATAAGAGAATCAGCTAGAGAAGACATGAGTCTGTGAGGAGTGTTTTGGCTTATCGTACCTTCATCAGTATAGAAGAGAATAGAATGAGATAAACTGATGAAGGTTAATTGGATAGGATCCTGTCGTACAGAAAGGAAGAGTCAGAAGGTGAATCAACAGGATGAACAGATCACAAGAGGGTTAGGTTCCATAAAGCAGGACTAAGAGTGAGAAGCGAGTATTTATGGACAAAAGTAGGTCTGCCGTGCCATCGGTGAGTAACAAGTCAGACAGAAAGAAGAAACATGCATCGATAAAGGTAGGAAATTGTAACAGACACAGTCCATTTTCAATTCAGACATGCTCACTATGCTTTCTTCAGTTTATTCTTACAATCTCTCTTCGCATGTGTTGGCTTACAAGCCTGTCGCAAAGAAAGTTTGGTCCATTGTGGCTCTAGTCAATGAGGAGTATCAGATTACCCATTCTCTTCTAGACAATCCACTTGCTGGGCTATGTGTTATGATCTCTCACACACTCGCCTGATGCTATCTCAGATGGCACTAGGTCTGGGGGGTACACAAGGTGGTGCAAGGGTGGTAGTGGAGTGAGGTGCTCACACTTGCTCTCAATGGCACTCGAGGAGAGACCACAAATGATATAAGTGGATTCGACTAGCGGACTACAGCAGGTATCTGGGGGTTTATATACGTAAGGACTGTGTGCACAGACCATGCTGTGTTGAGATAAGGAATGACTAAATATAGTAATCCATTCTAGTCTGCTATCGAATATGAAACGTTAAGATGAAACAGTAAGACCTAGCCAGAGATAAGAAGTCTGAAGGGTCTAGACTTTTCTAGATGAGTCCGCTGGGGTCTGTAGCTAAATGGGAAGGCGAGTCTCAGGGTCACGTGCTACAGGTTACGTGGTTAGACAGCTGAAGGTAGATGCCAGCGGCTGGCGTAGATAACATTTATGGATACTAAATAAGGGTTCGTAGGGGCTACTCCCTTTTCTTTGGTAAATAATGTCAATATAGGGGCCATTCTATAACACTATGTTCTTTACCTACACATTCTCCAGACTTCGTCCCTGGTGTTTACTTTACACAGGAACGTGCTGACAAATTAGATCTCGATCCTGCAAACTGGCTATGGCCAGAGGAAGTCAAGCTCATACGCTGGCTCCTTCTCGAACATGAAATGGCTTTCGCTTGGATTTCTACCAAGTGAGGTCCCCTCAATGAAAGATACTTCCCCCCTGTAAAGATTCCGACCATATCTTATACCCCTTGGGCACTTTGCAACATCCCTGTCCCTCCATCCATGTGGGCCAGCACAATCCAGATTATTAAAGACCAGATTGCATCTGGTGTCTATGAACCATCTACTATAGCATACTGATCTCGTTGGTTCTGCATGTTTAAACAGGACAGCAAATCACTCTAGATAGGTTGGCCTTCTAGTTGTTCTTTATAAGGCTTGACCCTGGAGATGTTGATGATGGGATGAATGCGAAGGGAACTGGGGAGGTGGAGTTTAATGGAGTTAGGGCCAATGAGATCAGTGATCATGTAGGGACTGAGCCACTTTTTGGATAGCTTTTTAGAAGCATGGGTGAGCCAAAGGTTGGCTATTGCAAGCCAGACTTTGTTGCTGATAGAGTAGGAAGGCGTGGGTGAGTGATGTGAGTCTGCCTTCTTCATCATGGTAGTGCATGCCTTGTCGAGGCTTAGTTTGGTGTTGGCAAGGGTAGTCTCCATGGAGGAGGCAAGGGTGTCTGCTGTGGATACAGTAGTGGTCTTCTTTTCAAATCCCATGTGTGGGGTGTATGAACGGGTGATCTCGAAGGGTGATTTCCGTGTGGTTGCTTGGCATTTAGAGTTGTATGAGAATTGTGCCAAAGGTAACCATTCATCCAGTTATGCTGGTGATCTGATGTGAATAGTCGAAGGTACTGTTGAAGGTCGCATATCATGCATTTCGTTTGACTGTCTGTCTGAGGATGGAATGTGGTGGAGAGACGTAGGCATATGCCTAAGCAGCTGCATAGATCCTTCATTACTTGTGATGAGAATTGTGGTCCTTGATCTGATACGATGCTCTTTGGTAATACATGGTGTTTCCATATGTGATGGAGGTAGAGACGTGCGGTGTCGAGTGCTGAAATGGCTTTGTTGCAGGGGATGAAGATGACTTCTTTCGAGAAGTGGTCGATGGCGACAAGAATAGAGTCGTGACCATGGCTTTCAGGGAGATCTGTGAGGAAATTCACTGAGATGTCTTGCCAGGGTACATTGGGTATCTCGAGGGATAGAAGCTTTCCTGCGGGTGGTTTATTGATGCCTTTAAAGCATGCACATCTATCACATCTAGAGACGTAGTCCTTGACGTCTGTAGTCATGTTGGGCCAGGTATAGCTCCATTGGATGAGCTCTATGGTCTTTTCTGAACCTGGGTACCCTGCGATGGGTGTGTCGTGGTGAAGTCATATGACTTCGAGTCGTATGTCGTGATCGTCAGGTATGATGATGCATCCTTGTGGGTCGTGACGAAGATCCTTTTCCTCTATCATTTCTTTTATCCTCTCATACTCTTTGGTAATTGTCATGCTAGATGTTGTGGCAATCTGTTCAGGTGGGATGACGAGAACAGCTTTGTTATTGTCAGACACTCCTTTACTATGATCCTCACATCGGGAGAGTGCATCCGGTTTTCCCATGGTTGAACCTGCTTTGTGTATTCACTTGAAATGAAAGCGAGACAGATACTGTGCCCATCTGGCTTGGCAGCGATTAAGATCTTGTTGCTGCATAAACCATTGGAGATTGGCATGGTCATTCCATATCTTGAATTCATGCTGAGCTTCTTCGAGGTAGTGTCTCCATTGTTCGAGACTCTTGATGATGCTAAGCATCTCTCTGTCTGCTATAGGGTAGTTGTGTTCTTCAGGCGTGAGTGCATGTGAGGCGAACACAACAGGGTGGAATTTATCTTCATGTTGGATTGAGAGCACTGCACCAGTGGCAATGTTAGATGCGTCCATTTCTAGACAGAAACGTTTATCGTTGTTGGGAAACATGAGGATTGGTGTGGTGAAGTGATGTTTAAGCTGGTCAAAGGCTGCCTGTTGAGCTTTGGTCCAGAGGAAGGGTTTATCTTTCTTCATAAGGTCATGAAGTGGTTGTGCTACTTGTGCATAATTGGCGATGAAGCGGCGATAGAAGTTGGCTAGACCTAGAAAGCTGTGAATGGCTTTCACGGTGGTAGGTTACAGCCAGTTGAGGATAGTGGTGACTTTGCTATCGTCCATCTTGATTCCATTGGGAGTGATGATCATACCAAGGAATTCGACTTGTTTAGCACGGAAGGTGCACTTCTCTGGCTTTGCATAAAGGTCATTTTCTTCTAGTCGTCATAGCACTTCGAGTATGACTTTGTCATATTCATGAATGTCGTCTGACTTGGTGAAAACCATGATATTGTTGATGTAGATGACTACTGATGCTTCGAGGTCGGCTAAGATGTCATTCATCATGGTTTGGAATGTAGCGGGGGAGTTGGTGAGACTGAAGAACATTACAAGAGGTTCGAATGCTCCTCTATGACAGGTGAAGGCAGTCTTCCATTCATCTCCTTCTTTGATATGAACATTGTTGTACCCCATCGTAGGTCTATCTTGGTGAAGAGCTTAGCTTCTTTCAATCTGTCTATGAGTTGGGAAATCAAGAGTAAGGGATAGTTATTCTTGATCGTATGTTCATTCAAGTATCGATAATCTTGTACCATCCACTTTCTTCCATTCTTTTTAGGGACAAAGAAGACGGGTGATGTCTGTGGGGATTTGGATGGTCAGATGTAGCCTTTCCATAATTGGTCGTCTATGAAGTCGGAAACTTCTTGTTGTTCATTGGGAGAGAGAGGGATGAGGCATCCTTTCTTTAGCTTGAAGGTATCCTTTAGGTCAATGGCATGGTCCCATGGTTTGCATAAGAGCATGCGTTCAGACTCCTTCTTGGAGAAGACATTGAGGTACCGATGGTATGTTTGAGGTATGAGGTCTTTGGGGTTAGGACTTTGTGTGGATTTCTCTTCGGTTTCTCTCTTCTGTAGACTTTGTAGGACAAGGTGGTCTTGTTCATATGTCTCCCATTTGGAATTGCAGTCAGGTAGGTCGTAAGGTTTTCAGCAGGTAGATGGGCATCTATCCATTGTGACCATTCCTGTAACCCAGTCGATGGTTGGGTTGTGTCTCATCAACCATGAGTGTCCCAGTATAAAGTGGTTTCTTCCTAGATCCGTGACTTCTGCGATGATGTTCTCTTGGTGTCCGTTGTAGTCTAGGATGAGGTATACACTGTGGGTAATGCTTCCAGTGGAATTGGCAGTTCCGTTCACGTTTTACACAGGTACTGGTTTGTGTAGTGGTTGAAGAGGGAGGTGGTGTTGTTCTGCCCAATGCCTGTCGATAAAGACTTGGTTGGCTCCACTGTCAAGGAGCGCTTTGATGTTAATGAAGTATGGGTACTTCTTTCGTACTGTGATCCTAATGTTAAGGATCATGTCTCATTGTGAGTTCATGTAGCGTATTCGTCTTGGTTATGGGTTGAATGCACTTTCGAGCGTTGGGTTGGGAGTAATAGTGAAATTAAGCACTGATACGAGACCTTGGCCGAGCTGTAGATCAACTACAGGCTCCACTGGCTCTTGAGTGAATAAATAAGAGTTGGTTATGGGGGTGTCAATTGTGCGAATAGAATGTCCATTCTGAGCACCCAGTTTACTTAGAATGCATGGGCTTTTCCCTGCTTGGATTCTGCATCTTTCATGTCGAAAAAGAATGCCTTGAGTTCTTCGAAGTCCATACCGTGCACTGCGCATGGGAGTTCCTGGTAATCGTCAGTGTCTTCTTTGTCTTGTGCTTGGACACTGCACACTTGGCATTGACATTTGCAGTGTCAGAAGTGCTTGCCTTTGTACCATCCACACTTTGTACACTTGGTGGAGGGTTTGGGGCAACTTGGCACATAGTGATCTTTCGAGTCACAGTTGTGGCATCCTTGGAACCATTGTTTGTTGGTTCAGGGCTTTCCTTTTTTCTGTTGGGAGAATGCCCGGATTTCTTTGTCTTCATCTTCATCAACTAGGTCTCGACCCATGAAGTTGACTTCGTGTACTGTCTTCAGGGTAGACCTGGTGTTAAAGAGCCTAAAGGCTTCTCTAGCTTTCCCTGCTTTATGGAGACAAGTCATTGTCTTCTTGACTGTCTCTTGATATAGTTCGAACTGGAACATTTGCTTGACCAGTTCTGGGTCTGAGTTCTTTTCTAATAGGAATACTCCGTGTTCTTCTGATATTCCGGATTGGTAGTAGAGGGTTCGCCACTTGACTAAGAAGGTGTCGATTTCAGCTTTTCCTTGGACTAGGGTGGTGATTTCTCTGATTGCCCAGTCCTTCTGTAATTCAGGCCAGAATAATCCTTCGATCTTCGATTGAAGTACTGTCCAGTCCATGAGGATAGACATATCCTTGGCGAGTTTCTCTAGCTCTGACTCTGCGAAGTAAGCACCATGGGTGCCTTTGAGTCGGGATAGGATTGTGTAAGCACGGTTCTTTCCATGCAGGATTGTTTCTTTGTTTTGATTGGTGGAGAACTGCCTTGGGTTGCAGTCCATCCATGCTTTGATCTTGATCCACCATTCTTCAAACATGGATTTGGATCCTGAATAGTTGCCAGGGTTGGCAAAGATTTCAACCTTTGATGAGCCATTGGTGCTGGCTCCTGCCATGGATGTTGATGGTCCTGCAAATCCTAGTAGATCACATAGGCATTGGTCCAATTCGTTGATGCGATCCTACGCATCTTGGAGTTGTGCGTTGGTGCATTCCAGCGTGCCGGTGAGTGTATCTCATTGTTCTTCTAAACGAGTGCATCGCTCACTGGTGGCAATGCTGATTTGTTCTGTGCTGTTGAATCGAGCTACCAGCTTGTTCCACTGTTTGATGGTGATGTTTGCCATATTGCTGATGGGTTAGGCGAGTGTAACGTAGGGGTAACCCTGTGTTTCTCCTAAATAGGGCTCAAACGATATCGAGGTATGTGCGAAGAGTATCGCAGAGGGTTCTTCGATCTGGTGCCACGAATAATATGTCATCGAGGTATTCAACTTCGTATGTGTCACCGATGTTAGGAGGGATGACTGTATCAGACATGGGAAAAGTGATTGTGTTGAAGATACTGATGTTTGTCTTTTACAACAGGTCATAAGTGTTTGGGGTTAATTCACCAAGTATCATTGTAGTGGTTGTCTCCCCAACCATTGTTGTTGCTAGCCTCTGAGTAATGGTAATCCTTTTCGTGGATTTCTGAGGGTGAAGCGATTCTGATTTTGTATGTGCTGAATACAAAGAGTATTGGGCAGCGATCGTGAACTTTCTTGAATATATACCACACTAGAAGTCCAGTGCCAATGATGATAAGGTCAATCAGGTTGATTGAGAGTTACATTGGATGAAGGTGGTGAGGGTAGTAGTTGGGAGGGTGCTGCCTCGTATGATATTCTCCTTGGTCTTACCGATGAAAGGCATGTGGGTCTGCCAGATAAGGTTCCATATGTAGGCGAAGGTGTTTCATAGTTATCAGAATTCTGTCTGATATGTTCTATGGCAATGTCTCTGGTGTTCCAATGCGGTACTCTCAAGGGCGATGAAGAGTCCGAGGAGGTAATATCTTGGGGGTTGCAGCCCGATTCGTTGCTGTGATTATCTTTGAGTCAAGGGAACTCTCTGTTCCTTGAGTAGGTCTTTGTATACATGGGCGACCTCTGTGTCGCTGTGTTCTGCACAAAGGGTGGTGGGCGAACTGCTGAGGTAATATGGCGGGGGTAGCGCTCATCTGAGGTGTAGTTGCGGATGTTGATGGTCTCACACTAGGAGGACTGAATATCATTGTATCAGTTGGACTCACTCCTTGCGGTAGTGTAGTGGTAGATGGCTGGGCTTGAGGGGTAGAGTTGACGCTCTCAGCAGTCAAGTCTCTAAATGCTCGTGTTCTGTGAAGTGTATTAGATGCGAATGGAAGAACCTGAATAACCCTGCTATCCCTAATTATCTGTATGGTAACATGAAGGCTTCTGTAAAGTGGTCTTAGGTCATAAGTAACAGCTATGACTAAGAGGAGGAGGGTGAGGGTAGATGGGATGAAGCCAAGGTAAGGGGTGACTGATAGGAGGGTGGTGATGGCGAGGGTCGGGAGTTGGATCTGCCGGATGTACTCTCTGAACTGGTGGGTTCCAGATTGCCTGCACAAATATTCTACACCAAATGTCAACCTGGCATTCAAGGATTCTTCTTCATTCCTGTTCCTACTGTAAACCCAATTGTATTCCCTCTTGAATGATCTGCACGACATCCAGGTTAAGAAGAGCTGTGCTTCGAATCTGATTATGAGTATCAAGAGTTGAAGAGGAGGGAGGTAGTGCCAAATTGGGATAGTAATAGGGAATGAGTTGTTGTTCATACACTTGTTTGCGTTAAGTGAGTTCTTGGTAGACGGGGGCCCAGTTAATCTCTTCTT
>JBBPKV010000550.1:0-11343 GCA_038089455.1 Tylopilus cf. leucomycelinus
GCTTTGTTTCTCTTTTAGTAATTCCTTATTGTGCACAGTTTGGTCTGTGCACACACCCCATACATATATAAACCTTCACATCTCACCTGTACTTGCTAGTCAAATCCATTTGTATCATTTGTGGTTGATCTCAGCATGCCATTGAAAGCAAGTATGATTTCTTGTTCCCTTACCTTTTACTTGCTATCTTGTGCTCTCAAGCCCCATACTTAGTGCCATATGCAGTAGTCCCTTGTGTCTGTGAGAACCACAACACTTGGATTCAACTATATAGATACTACCTGGATCCTAGGGCTAAGGGGTCGCTTCAGCCATTGCTGACAATTTTGTTTTCAAATCCTCTCATACTGTTTAGAGGAGCTCCTGAGAAGGGCAGTTTTTGATGTGCTAGTAGACCTTCTCCATCATCCCCATTGAGATTGATTAGTCTGCATCAGGGTCAAGCCTGATTTGTGAAATGCAACTGGGAACAACAGCTGCTACTACCCAAGCTAAGTATATATCATTCCATTAGTCCCCTAAGTGATTAGGGAGGTAGAGCATCAGTCCTATGCTCTAAATAGTTTTACTTAGTTACTGAGCTAGAGATGTTGAAGCAGACCATCACTCTTGTAGCAGTTTTTTGCTTGGTATCACTCTTCACTAATTGGGTTGAGCAACCATGGAGATTAGACTATGATATTGAAAGGGTGATAGAAGATGTTGCTAAAGTAACTCAAGAAATTGAAAGGCAGCTTGAATTAGGTAAGCAAAGACATAGGTTTCCAAGGAGATACCTGGAAAGAAGAAATAATTTTTAGGAGTTGAATGTACCTATGTCAAAAACAGGCCCCCAAGTATATCCTTGAATTAATTCACTATCTCTCCCAACTCTGCCACTGATACCACCTACATTCCTGATCCAAATCTTTCCTTAGAACCCACATTTGTAGATTGCCCCAAGTCTAGTTGGAAGATACTAGACAGTAAGCATACCTACAATTACTAGGTATATGCAGATCAATGTTTCTGCAACCAAAATAGCATTGGCATTGAGTGGAATTTTTCTTTATTGTCTTTTTACTCTTTGATATCATTCTTTGGGCAATGATTGCCCTTTTGTCCTTTTTTGGCAGTACAAGAAAATCATTTGCAATTTGGTCTCTTCAGATCATAAAAATTAGTTATCCCTAATGTAGAATAGGGCACTCAAGGTGATGTAGGAAACTAGAACTAGGACAATAGATTTTTTGTGACTGTAGTGCATGAGCAGAACCACCTCTCCCCTAACCAAACTACTACCATTACCAATCATGGCAACTGATATTGCCGACTTGATTTTGTTATGATCCTTTATTTCTATAGATGTCTCTTCCTGTTCTGTACCACTCAATCTTCTCCTCGATGGCATGGCAGACCAGCCATCACTTATACCTACGCTCTTCTTGTCCTAGGACCCACTGCCTGGGATATGTCTCTTTTATGACCATCTGGTTAACTACTTACTCTTCCCCTTTTGCTTGATCTAGACCCGCCAAGGGTAAGTCTCGTCGTTCCTCTTCTGATCTTCTCTTCCAACCGACGAGTAACCTGGTGGCTCTTCTCCATTTTATCTCCATTGGACTTCCCCTCCTCTAAGTGGTTCTCTTGCACCACTTACGTGTTCCGTGTGTAGTCATCACCTTCTACGAGTTTCTATCAAGTTCCCCGATTAGTCATTCCCCAGTATTTATACTGTTTCGAACCATGTAATTCTCTACTTTCGATCTATGCAATCTACGTCGATCATCGTCCTAAGAGCGACTCTCTTAGTCCTCGACCAAGTACTTCACTCGCTGTCTGATTGACAGTTAGACAAACTACGACTTCCTGATCTTTGCCGTTAGAGACTAGTGGTAGTGTGTAACTCTTCATGAGGTTCTCGCACTAGTTCTCCCTGAACACTCTTGGACGTTGAAAGACGTCCTGCGTAACACTACCTGGGCTGAGCTTATCCCGTTGTGTTAGTTCCCTGAGTGATTAGGGAGGTAGAGCAACAAGTAATTTGAGTTAGCTAGCTACATACTACTAGCCAAAGAATTTTTTGAATCATTACCCTATTTGGTTATATCTACCTGAGCCCAGAGTATGGTTGGAAGATACTGCACAGTAAGCAATGATACCTGTAACTAGGAAAGTTGAAGAAGAAAAAGTTTTTGTTATGCAGCTATCGTTCAATATCTCTGCCTGGGAACTTGTGGCTATAGGGAGTGGAATTGGTGTGTATTTGCTTTATACTCATTGGGCAAATGCAACCACAGGAAGACCATTCGTCTGGTTCTTCAATGTTAATGGCTTCTATTGTGAAGGAG
The DNA here is from genome assembly GCA_038089455.1 of Tylopilus cf. leucomycelinus. Lineage (NCBI taxonomy): Eukaryota > Fungi > Basidiomycota > Agaricomycetes > Boletales > Boletaceae > Tylopilus > Tylopilus cf. leucomycelinus. The sequence goes on from JBBPKV010000550.1 coordinate 2,331, forward strand.
GTTACTCAGCCCCAAAAGAACTCATCACCCCCCATTACAAATATACCAAAGATTTGCAAAATGCTCAGTGGTAGATACTAGTGAATGAGCAATGCCTCCTCCCCTCTTACTGTATTACCCCCCTCTTCTATGATGGCAACTGACCTGGCAGATTTGATATAAGAACTTTGGGATCTGACAGCTGATCGATCTCAAGATATAGTAAAGAAGATTGCTGACCTGGGCAAATGGGACAGCAATAGAAAGAAGTGAAAGATTTGGTGGACTCACCTAAACCATTGAGTTACAGCACAAAGATGTGACTCCAACAAGGTCTGTGTAATCACAATTTTATCTTGCTTCAAAGGAAGAGTGGAACAATTTGCCTATTTAACAATGGAAAAGTATCTTCATAAGGAAGATGAAGTGAGAGATCTAACTATTAGCTGGACAGCATTATGGGATCTCAATACATGGCCAGATTGGGTTGGCCTAAAAGAAGATATTACCAACTTCTTCCAAGTTACCCAATATATACACAAGGTATTCAAAGATCTTGAGCGCTGTTATCAAAATAGCAAACCAATTGATGCCTTCATTCAAGATTTCCAGATTCTCGTGATGGAAGCAGAGGTATCCAATGAACATGGCATAGAAATGTTCAAGAAATGATTGGATTACAAGGTTTATCATTACATTATGATGAACTATTTGATAATGGCACACAACTTTCAAAATTGGACAGAAACTGCTCTGACTATGGGAAGAGAGTTCAAGCAAATACAGCTCAAAAGAGGCAATCCTTGCCCTTCTTTCCATCCATGCCCTTAAAGTTTCCCTCAGGTAAATAATCTCCCATCTTCTTTTACTCCATGACCACCACCATGATTCTCAGGGTCAAGACCCCTCCCCTCCCCCCAATACACACAAGCTCTTCCAGCTGGGCAGCTTCCCTAGCAATCTCAACCTAATAACCATGAATGTTACGGCTGTCATCAAAGAGGCCACATTTGGCCAAATTGCCCCCAGAATCCAAATGCATGACCTTCAAACAGTCCTTGCTTTCAGCCCTGACAAAGGGCATAAATGATTTGGGATTCCAATTTGGGCAATTATATATCTATTCCCATGTATGAATCACCAGTTCAGGAGATGGACCCTGGACTCTCAACAAGGATAGCATCTCACACAGTTGAAGATGCTTATAAATCAGAAGAAGCAGAAGTCTATTGGCGAGATCAGCTACAGCCACTTGTAAGGCTGCCGAGGCTTTAAAAGGAAAGGGTTGGCAGTTATAGAGGGTGACTGTGGACCAGACTTGATTTCTTGTTGTGACTCAGACTTCCTTGTTTCTGATCTAGCTGTACAAATACATAGATTGGTTTCTATCCAAAAGAGCACCCACACTTGTGGCATGGCACTGGATAAAAAATATAGTGTACTTAATTCCCTTATGTGACAAATTCAAAAAACCCATCTTGGGATGATGTGACCAATTCAGTCCTCAAATGTTAGTGATGAAATGAAAGTCTTTATATGAGTCACATACCTAGTTGATGTTAGTTGGCATCAAATGATGTTTAAGGCCCTTCTAGTCTCCAGAGCTTCTAATACATTCATTGACATAGACTTCTGTAAAAGAAAGCACATTCCACTATATCCTCTTGATTCATCTTTCAGAGTATCCAATGCTAACGGCACTATGGGCTCCATTGGGCAAATAACCCATTACACCCCTTTAATTCTCACCATTAATGGATATAGCGAACCCATAGATATCTTTGTGTCTAAACTGGGTTCTCACCCTTTGATCATTGGGTATGATTGGCTTTATCACCACAATCCAAAGATTAATTGAGTAGAAAAATCCATCATTTTGGGTAATGTACTCCATATTGCAACCTTCTCACTTCTTGCATGGAGGATGGACATTTTATCAATAAACACAATCAAGTATATTCTCACTTATTCCCTTGTCTCTCTTATAGCTGTATTAGATAGGTAGAAGCTAGACTAAAGGAAAAGGTACCCAAAGTATACCACAAATTCCTAGATGTATTCTTGGAAAAGGAAGTACAGAGAATGCTGGAAAGAAAACCCTGGGATTATGCCATAGATCTCAACCCCGATTTCATACCCAAGAAAGGATGAGTCATTTCTCTTTCCACTAGTGAAGTGGAAGAAGTTCATACCTTCCTGGAAATGGAACTCACTAAGAGGTACATCTGTCTCTCTAAATCCTCATAAACTTTCCCAGTATTTTTTATTTCAAAAAAGGATGGAAAAAAGAGATTGGTCATGGACTATCGTTATCTAAACTTGGGAACTGTCAAAAATTCCTATCCTCTTCCTTTAATATCTGCCCTCATTGATCATTTATGAGGAGTAAATCTCTTCACAACTTTAGATCTCTGATGGGGATACAATAATGTTCACATTAAAGAAGGTGACAAATGGAAAGAGGCCTTTGTAACCCCTTTAGGAACCTATGAACCCTTAGTCATGTATTTTAACATGATCAACTCTCCTCTTACCTTCCAACAAATGATGAACGACATCTTTAACGACATGTATGTCTTAGTTTTGATTTACCTAGATAATATCAACATTTTTACAAAAGGAAAAAGTAAGGCATAACACAAGGAAGTTGTCAAAGAAGTGCTTCAGTGTTTCCATGATAATGATTTCTATGCCAAGCCAGAAAAATGTTTTTTCACGAAAGACAAAGTAGACTTTTTAGGACTAGTAGTCTCTAAAGATGGTATGGAGATGCAAAAGTCTAAAGTGGCTGGTGTCCTCAAATGGCCCGAGCCCACACGACTGAAGCAGCTCCAAGGTTTCCTCAGTTTATGTAACTACTATAGATGTTTCATACCAAATTTCACAGACATAGCTAGACCATTAAACAACTTGACAAAGAAGAACATTCCTTTCAAATTTGAAGAGAGACAGAAACAGGCTTTCCAGGCACTAAAAAAGAAATTCATGGATGGATCCCTTCTGGTCTATCCAGACCCCAAAAAGGAGTTACAGGTAGAAACAAATGCTTTAGATATAGCTACCGAAGGGGTGTTATTCATAAAAGGCAAGAATGGAGTGTGGAGACTGGCAAAGTTCATTTCATACTCCTTTAACTCAGCTGAATGGAATTATCTGGTTGGAGATAAAGAACTCCTCATGGTAGTTAGGGCTTTTCAAGAGTGGCATCCATACCTATTAAGAAAGAAGCACTTCAAAGTATAGACAGATCACAAGAATTTAGAATTTTTCAAGAAGTCCCAAGATCTATCCCAGCACCAAGCCAGATGACATGCGCTCCTACAAGAATATTCCTATACTATCATTTACAAACCCAGTAGCTTCAATGGTAGAGTCAATGCCCTATCTCGACAACCAGATCATGGGAAAGCTATAGAAAATCCTAATAAAAATATCATGGTCCTACCTCCTTCCTTATTTATAAATAACATACAAATCTCATCTCCTTTCTATATACAATTGCAAAAAGAATCAGCCTCATTAGATTTGAGCTCCCTTTCTGATTTTACTTATGATTTGGATCAAGAAGTCTTCATAAATCCAAAAGCCAAAACCTTTGTTTTCCCTTCCTTACAAAACAAACTTTTACAAATATGTCACGACTCTTCTATTGCAGGATATCAGGGAGTAGGACATACTTCACATCTCCTCTCTCAGCATTTCACATGGCCAGGTTTCTTGAAAGATATTAAAGATTATGTAGCTAGCTGTGCTGTTTGTGCCTGATCCAAAGGGAGTGCAAAACCACTGGCCAGGAAATTATTACCATTACCAATAGCTACTAAACCCTAGTCTGATTTATCAGTCAATTTAATCACCGGACTACCACTTTCAAACAGGTTTGATGCTATCTGCATTATTGTTGACCATTTTTCCAAAGAAGTCATTTTTATCCTTTGTCATACCACTCTTTCGTCAAAAGACTGAGCTAAATTATTTCAGGATAATGTTTGGTGTATCCATGGACTACCCTCTATGATAGTTTCTGACTGAGGACTATAATTCATGTCTAACTTCACCACTGAGCCCTATACTCTATTGGGTATTAAACAGAAACTATCAATAGCCTATTACCCCCAAACCAATGGTCAAACGGTGTAGGAGCTTGTTGCTTTCTACGTTTACAGACCAGTTTCTCACGTCAGTTTAGGTTCTCGTACAGATACCATCCCTCATGTTCAAGATGTCCATCCTGTCTTGTGTCGGTCCGATGTCAGTCCATTTCTATCCATGCATAGTTCGTCAGTCTGAGTCTGATTGACAGTCTGCTTTTCAATCCTATTCGTAGTCCAAGTTCAGACACAATCTTTTATTTTCTTATTTTCTTTGACATCTGTCACTTCAAACAAGTCATAAGTTACCTTTCTGTCACAGTTACATCAGTCACAGATCGGACAGTATTTCATTTGGACTACAAATATTCGTTGATAGTTTCATATGGTCCTTTGACAGGACCACATGTTTCTACACAGTCCTGGGAAAATGCCCAAACTATAATGACTTGTATCATGCTTTTGAATAAAGGAGAGATCGGGTTTCACTTCATTTTCAGTTTTCGTTCAAGTCCCTCTCCATTCATATCCTTGTTGCCGTTTCGCCCATTCATCTCTTCACCATTTGCCATTCGATCTATCGCCGTTTGTTCATACTTTGTAGTCCGATATTCCAGACCATTCGTTAACAGTCCAGACTACGCCGGACTGGTCTATTCTAAGCAAGGACTATTGTCTTAGCTATCCCTTCTATCTTGGTCGCCTTTGGAATATCTTGGATGAGCTTATACTCGCTCCCTTTATTTTAGCTCGACTTCACCATTCACCTTGGTGGTCAGCACCCACACACATTCTATATTTCTTACAACAGAATGTATTAATCGTGAACTAGAGTAATATTTACACAACTACATTTTCAAAAAACAAGAGACCTGGGAAGATTGGCTTAAGATGGCTCAATTCTCACACAACAACTCCCTTACTACTGCTACCAGAACAATCTCTTTCACAATCACCCAAAATTACTTCCCAAATATAGGCTTTGAAGAGGGATTGTCATCCTTAGCTGGAGAATTCATGTGTGAAAAAAGAAAACCCAGAAGGAGATAGAAGTGGCCTTAGTGACCACCCAAGAGAAGATGAAACAGCATGCTGATATGAGAAGATTGAATGCACTAGAGTATACCAAAGGAGATAAGGTGTGGCTATCCACTGAAGACCTTAAACTTTCATATACTGCAAAGAAGCTCACCCAAAAATGGATTGGGCCATATGAGATCACAGTAGTCTTACCAAATGCTGTTAAACTTCGAATTCCCAAAACAATCCACATACACCCGATTGTCAACATTTCCCATGTTAAACCTTACAAGGAACCATGCCTTGGGCAACCCGTTCCCCAACCCAACACAATATTGGTTAACCAAGAAGGACATAAGGAATTTGAAATAGATTATATCACAGGATCTCATATGAAAAGACAGAAGTTAAAGTACTTGATTCACTGAAAAGGCTATGATGAAATAGATCACACATGGGAGCCTACTGAAAACATGACCCATACACAAGATGTCATCAACAATTTTCATCATACTCATCTCTTCGCATCATGCAAACTCCACAGCATCACTACTTCCAAATTCATCTCTCTTTTTCATGAACATAGTGATGATTACTCATGATTTTCGGCCACTTGTCTGGAATTGGAGTCCTAGAAGGGGGATAGTGTTGTAGTTTTACCTCCATTTTCATTCTTATCTAAGCCAGCTGCTGACTAAGTTCCAAACTTTCAAATCATGTGACCTATAGCATATGACCATGTAACTTTATTTCCTTTCTACTATAGAACTCAGCAGAACATTCTAGACATTTCTGACTTCTTATCTTTGGCAAAGGTCTTCTTCTATATTTAGTAATTCCTTATCATACACAGCTTGGTCTGTGCACACAGTCTCTACATATATAAACCCTAGACACTTGCTGTACTTCCTTAGTCAAATCCACTTGTATCATTCGTGGTCATTCCCAAACGTGCCATTGAGAACTCATGTAACAACAATCCCTTAAACTCTTCACATCTCAGTGCCTCGTTGTCTCAGAGGAATCCCAGGATAGGTTCGCATGCCTATAGTGAGAGCATCCCTGAGCCTTAATGCATTATAGGGCACTGTTCTCATAAAGCTAGCTACAATTATATCCCCTCAGACTGTTCTCCCTCTGTTGTGCCAATGACTGAGGTACTTCCATTTGGCTGTGTCTTGTTGGATCCATGTGAAGGTGCAGCTGACAGTTTGGATTTGTATGTGTGTGCATCTCTAGGACCTTGTGCTCTACTTAGGTTAATTTATGGAATCCCCAGGATCTCATGTCTTGGATTTGATCTTTGCACTTCCCTTCTAGCCTAGACTTTGTGTCTAAAGCTAGTCTACTCTAGTTCCAGTAGCAGCTAGCCTAGTGTCTGTGGGCAACTACAACAAGCACAATCCAGATCATTAAAGACCAGATTGTATCTGATATCTATGAACCATCAACTGCAGCATACTGATCTCAATAGTTCTGTATGTTTAAATAGGATGGCAAATCACTCTGACTCATGCATGATCTCCAACCCCTTAATGCAGTTACTATCTAGGACTTATCCACACTGCCATTTGTGAAACACTTTGCCAAGTCCTTCGCAGGATATGTGTTATGACTGTTCAAGGTTCATAGACTAGCGCAACAAGGAGTATCCCAGGGAGGTACTCATGAAGAGATGCAACATCCTGGACATGGTGGGAGGAGCTACCTGTGATAGCGAGTTCCTATACAACGAAGTTGCAAGGACGAGACAATGCTCTATTAGCGAAGTCCGGAGAATGTTAAAGATGATGGTCAATGTCTATTAACCAAGGTCAAGAGATCTGGCTACTGAGGAGATAGAGATCGAGCTTAGAGACTCAGTGAGGGGAATGTGAAAGAGAAGATTTGATAAGACTAAGCTAAGGAGTACATGGCCAGGAGATGAAGGTATATATACTGTTATGATTCAACCTTTTTCATAACCTTTGCGTGACTGTGTGACCACTCTCACGCGATACTCTGCCTTCTCTGGAACATTGAGTACACTCGGCTAAGTCACCATAAGACTTGCATGTCTATAACAGCCTACTCACCCCTTAGCCTCCACTACTCAATACTATCACTGCTACCATCCTCATATGCACGCCACTATAACTGCTTACGTATATACACCTTATGACTCATGAGTACAACCATGACCATCACATGACTTACTTAGGCACCACCTTGCACTACACTGCACTGCCACCTACACAGCAATGCACAGCCTGCACAGCCTTGCACTGCCACACACCACTTTGCATTGCATAGACATCGCCACGGTCTAATCCTGCTTACGCTTATAACATCATGAATACAGCTTCATCTAGCCCCCAGTTACTCTAGTTAACCACATGACTTCACCTCCTAAGGCCTAGACCTAGCCACGTCATCATTTATGCCTCGTTACACCATATACCACCTAGCATAGCTTACAGCTACTCGGCATCCTCTATCCTAGTACTCTCATAGCCTAGATCATGCACAGCTACACGTGCACTGCCTTACACCCACAATCATTATACAGCCATGCCTTGCACAGCACCCATGGTATGCCTCACTGCATCCTCATGTCTGCTTACCAACCAAGCTATGCTCGGAACATCATGGGCAACCCCTTGGACGATTATGGAACCGCATATCAATCAATGGCATAACCATCTCATGACACATGTGCCTTATCACACACAGAGATACCTCATGTCCAACACCACACATATCACCTGACACTCGGCACTCATCCACATCCGATGCTCGGATCTCCTTGGACATTTCACAGATTATATCTGTATCCCTTGTACCTCACCAACCAATGGCACAATGACCTCATGCCTCATGATAGTCGCATGCCTGGCACAACCCCAGGCCTAGTCTCAGCTATGCTACTCAAGCTGTCCTTGCAATCACCTTGTGTCCATAGGATCAATATGGAACCCTTTGTATTGGCTCCTAACCCTCCAGGATCAATCCAGGACACTCATCAACCAATTGCAATATGCCCTCATCATGACTCATGCATCACCTCATGACTACCTCATGGCCCACAGCCTGCCACAGCCCCAAGGCTATGTCACAGCTGCAGACCAGAGCACGACTTTTATATCATTTCATATTCTATTTCATATTGACACTGCTTTCTTCTCATGGCCTGCTACATATAGATATACCCTAGGCCCTGATCCGTCAGCAACCCTATGCCCATGCACAGCAATATGCCTATTTATGGTTACCCTTAACCCTAGGTTAACCTTATAAGTATTTACATACCCATGGACTATTATTTATTACATAGCCTTCATTTTTTTATATCATAACTACTATTCTTGGGTTTTCCATCATGCCAAACATGTACATACAGTAGAATAGTATATAAGACAGTGACTCCAAGCGAGGCAAGACCTCAGTCTTGTCCTCTTCTTGAAGTCTGCGCCTTATCGCTACTGAAAGCCCAATGCCTGTTGGCCACCTGGCCTTAGTGCTGGTGTGCCTAAGTTCAGTAAGGCCCCTTATTTCAAGACATGGCATCCACTCTGCATGTCTAGTGTTGTGGCTGCCCTTGATTGGAATAAGTTGTTTCATATACTGTATGAGAGGAAGATGACTAAGGATTCATCATGATGATGAATCATGATTAGTGAGATGATGACGAATTGATGGTGTGATGAGAAGTCTGAATGGTACCATCAATGACTGAGCAATGACAAAGAATGATGAATAAGCAGCCCAATGACTCATCATATGGATATGAAACAACTTACTTCAATTAAGGGCAGCTGCGACTATGCAAACAGAGTGGATGCCATGTCTTGTAGTAAGGGGCCTTGCTAATCTTAGGCAAACAAGTGGGAGCTTGGTGCTGGACGAGGCAACAAGGCACTGACTTCAAGAAGAGAGTAAAACTG
>JBBPKV010000553.1:0-11333 GCA_038089455.1 Tylopilus cf. leucomycelinus
AGGGACTTATGCTAATTGTTCTTTCTCTATTTGTCACTTAAGACAAGTAGGTAGAGCAATAGGCATTTATCCTTTTGCTCATTAGCATAAGTGACTACTTATATTTCATCATGAAAGTCATGAGGTCGCGAGATTTGGGATGTAGTGGACACTGATCACAGCTGGCAAATAAATCCATCATCCCGTAAATGGCATATCCTGCGAAAGACTCTGCGAAGTGTTCCATGAATGGCAGTGTGGATGAGTCCTGGATAGTAACTGCATTAAGGGGTTGGAGATCGTGTATGAGTCAGAGTGATTAACCATCCTGTTTAAACATGCAGAACCATTGAGATCGGTACACTGCGGTAGACAGTTCGTAGACACCAGATGCAATCCAGTCTTTAATAATCTGGATTGCGCCAGCCCACATGGAAGGAGGGACGGGGATGTTGCGAAGTACCCAAGGGATATGAGAGACAGTCGGAATCTTTACAGAGGAGAAGTATCTTTCGTCAAGGCGACCTTGCTCGGTAGGAATCCAAGCAAAGCCATTTCATGTTCAAGGAGGAGCCAGCGTACGAGCTTGACTTCCTCTGGCCATAGCCAGTTTGCAGGATCAAGATCTAGTTTGTCAGCACATTTCTGTATAAAATGAACACCAGGAACGAAGTCAGGAGGATGCATAGGTGAAGGACATAGTCAAGTGGATCGTCTGGAAGAGAATGGGTAATCCAATACTCCTTGTCAACTGGAGCCACAATGGACCGAACTTTCTTTGCGACAGGCTTATAAGCCAACGCATGTGAAAAGAGATCGTATGAATAAACCAAAGAAAGCGTGGCGAGCACGTCCAGATTGAAAACAGATTATGTTGAGGACAAAAACGAGTAACGCGGCAAAGGTGAAGGCAAATGTGTATTGGACAGAAAAGATGCGATGGAAGCATTACTGATATCTCCCCAGCCATTGAGCAGATCATTGAAATCTAAAAACCCATCTCCAAAACGGACTGATGGCTAGTACACTGTAAATGGTCTCGACAACGTGGACAACCTTCAGACCACGGTTTCATAGGCAGAGTATACTGCTTGTTCGTATTAGGGTCTTGAAGAGTGATCGTCTGGGAACTGTCTGGAAAATCTTCTGTGTGAGCACTCATTAGGCAATGGAAAGGTCAACCCAGTAGTAGGTCAAAGTTAGCACAGGCCAAGATTTGGACCTGTAGCATGACTTTGCCTCCACCAAAATCGAGTGTGAGGTTTTCGAGAACATCGATTGTACTGTCCATGCTAGTATTAGCAGAGGACATCTTCATTGTCTGGTCAGATCAGATTGGTAGTCCAAGCTGTTCCCAGATCCGGCGAAGCATAGCGATAACCTCGGAACCAGAATCTAGAATACCACGAATGGTTCAACCTGTATCACCAACCTTAGCTTTGATCGCTCTAAGGGGTAGACTGTGATGCGTGACAATGAGTCCGTCTTTGTTGCACATTATTCATGTTCCAGTCCTGTGTGTGAACATGCGGTCGTTACTAGACAACTTGTTAATCTATGTGGTATGAGTCGAGGGTAGGTTAGCAATTTGTTTCACAGTAGTAAGTTCACGAAATTGTTTTCGAAATTCTGGCGAGACCGCAAAGAGATCTTTGACCAGAACTGGAACATTAGTGTCCAGGACTCGGTCCAAGACTTGTTTTGGAGCAGCCTCGTCTTTGAGGGGGAAGGAATATTTGTACTGCATTGTAAGGAAAGTGAACAAGGTGTGGGGGCTGACCACCAAGGTGAATGGTGAAGTTGAGCAAGGAAGAAGGGGAGCGAGTGTAGGCTCGTCCCAGGGATTCCAAAGGCGACCAAGGTAGAAGGGGTAGCTAAGACAATAGTCCTTGCTTGGAATAGACCGGTCCAGCGTAGTCTGGACTGTTAATGAATGGTCTGAAATATCGGACTATGAAGGACGAACAAACAGCAATGAAACGAATGGCAAATGGTGAAGGGACGAAACAGCAGCGAGGATACAAACAGCGAGGAACTCGAACGAAAACTGAAAACAAAGTGAAACCCGATAAGTCCCTCTTTTCAAATGTGTGATACAAGTCTTTATAGTCCGGGCATTTTCCCAGGACTGTGTAGAAACATGTGGTCCTGTCAAAGGACACCACAAGGTCAAGTCAAAGGCCCATATGAAACTGTCAACGAATATTTGTAGTCCAAATGGAATACTGTCCGCTCTGTGACTGATGTGACTGTGACAGAAAGGTGACTTATGACTTGTTCGAAGTAATAGATGTCGAAGAAAATAAGAAAATAAAAGATCGTGTCTGAACTCAGACTACAAACAGGACTGAAAAGTAGACTGTCAATCGGACTCGGACTGATGAACTACACACGGATAGAAATGGACCAACATCGGACCAACACGAGACACAATGGACATCTTGAACACGAGGGACAGTATCTGTACGAGAACCTGAACTGACGCGAGAAACCGATCTGTAAACGTAGAGAGCAACGAGCTCCTACATCCGAGGGGGACTTGAATACTGACTGTCCCCAGTCAGTCACGTGATGCGCTGAGTTTGAACCACGGGACACTATGAAAACACGAAAGTGGCCAAGTCCGTCTTCTTCTTACAATCACCCTCTTCATCATTCCCATTCCACTATCACCATGTCTTCAATCGATGACATTCTCGCACTCTCCCAACCCATGGACACCAACAGTCCGAAAGCCCTGGCTGCTCAAGCCCTCAAAAACGTGAATGCCCGCATTGTCAACATCACCCAGACCGTACCGGACGACAAGGAATCCCTGCACGAGGAGCAGGAGATGTGGGTGACGGAGTGGGATGGGGCTTTGGTAAGTGGTTCGTTCCTCTCATTGTACGCGAGCTAACTGGTCCTGTAGACACAAGTGCATGCCTGCCTGCAAACGGCACGTGAGCGCGGCGTGGAGGCCCTGGTCGACAGCCGGGCTGTCCAGTGCATGCGTGAGGTAGGTCCGGTCGCCGAGCGGTGGCGCGCGGAGGCGAAAGCAAGATGCGACGAGGCCGAAGCAGTTGAGGCTCGGCGTCGTCAAGAGAAGGAAGAGGAAGCGCGATGCAGACAAGAGGCGGAGGAAGAGGCGCAACACCGCCAGGCTGAAGAGGAAGAAGAGCACGCAATCGCGGGTCAAGTGCAAGCGCCCTCGGTGGACGAGGAGACTGGCAAGGCTGGACTGGGCCCAACAGCGGCAGCGTCGGTGTCAGCAGAGAGCGCAGAGGTGGGCAGTCGGATCGAGGAGGTCGGCGAGGGCGTGCGGATGCGACGCCCGAGCAAGGTGAGTAACTGGTACTACGATCTGATAGTCTGGCTAACGAATTTTAGCATGCAAGGATGATGGTGGAAGACAGCGACCAGGACGAAGATGAAGACGACGACGAAGTGCGCGCGCGGCCCGCGAAGAGGGTCGCCACGGAAGAAACAATCATCAACCACGACGAGAGGTGCGATGGCTGTCGCAAGGCCCGCAAGCCTTGCATCGGACCCATCGACCAGACGTGTTTCCAGTGCAAGCGCATCAAGTCAAAGTGCAACAAGTCGTTGGGCTGCGGCAGGCCGAAGAGGCAGGAGGGGGATGCTCCAGAAGGGAGCAGGAGCAAGGGCAAGGGCAAGGGCAAGGCCCCAGGTATGTCGTGGACATTTCGCACTCGGACTGAGCTAACCGGACTGAACAGTCCGACCACGTCAACGTGCCGCGCCGCCTGTGCACGAGCAAATCGAAATCGTTGACAGTGACAAGGAGGCTGAAGGGAAGAAGGAGGAGATGCTGAGGGCAAGACCGACAGCGAGGAAGCCTGGGCTCGCAACGCCCCAGGAGAACGCCATCCGGGTGGCCACCCACCTGGAGGCGGCACTCCTGTCGTCGCAAGCACAGATGAAGGCAATGGAGGTGGACATGGCGGATATGGCGGCCGAGGTTGCAGAGCAGCTTTCAGAGCTGGCAGCCCTTAAGAGGATGCTGCAGCAGTAGGTAGCGATCCGCCTGTAGATAGTTGTAACAGTCTTGTAAATCCTGTAGCGCAATCCGATCGCGTTGTCCGTGTCCGTGTCCGTGTTCGATGCGATCCCTAAGCAAAAGAAAAGAAGTATAAGAACAAGTGTAATAGGCTTTTATCGAATTGAAACCAAAGGTACAACACCAGAGTGCGAGCTACCACTCGGCTTGTCTTTGTCGATCATCTTTTGGCATCTATACCTCACCAGATCGCAGATAGGATTGATGAGTCCATAACAGGACAAAAACCAGACTGAGAATGAAGACGAAACACAATGTGCGCTTTCAGAGTTGTTGCGCAATCAAATGAAACAGTACATAGAGATGGAGAGAAACTTTTCGTGACGTGTTTGTTAGGACTGTTTTTTGGGTGATCAGAACGAGAGATTGTATAGTAGTGAGTCTGTTTGTTTTTCGGTTTAGTGATGTTTGTATGTGATATCTGGACACTGGACGAAAACCAGGATGAAACAGAGGTCACCGAACTAAGCACAGGGTAAAACTGATACGAGGAAACGATATTTTTGTGGGTCGAGGGGGACTTAGTCTTCAAAGACCGCATCCTCTGCCTCGTTGTTGTCGTCGCGTTCAACATCATCTTCGACTTCGAATTTGTCAATGTCTTTATCGGTCAGTCCGGTCAAGTCGGTAACCGGAATCACGATCTTTGTCCTTGAAAAGTAGGGTAGCAGGCGAAAAGCCATATACCACAACTTAGAGATGGCGCCGTCTAACTCTGCCAGTAGGTACGATCCTCCAATAGTTCGGCGAAGAACTACCATTGGATCTAAGTAGCTTGGTTTCGTCTTCCGGTTTAACTCTTTTTCAATCTGAGTATTTCAGACCAAAACGAGATCGCTAGGACTGTACTCAGTAGTTCGAATCCTATTTTTGAATTGCGCCTCGAACTGTTTGATGGATGCGAAACGCGACTGTAGTACATGCTATCGCATACTGTCGATATCTTCTTGTCACTTCTGGAGCTGAGAAGCTCGCCAAGCGATTAAAGCGGATCTAGAAACTGGATCAGATTCCAGTGTGGGGATGAGAAACATAGCTTCTGCGAGATCGAAAGGAAAGAGCGGTTCAACACCATGTACCATGAAGTACGGTGAGAGACCGGTCGATTTAAGAATAGTGACGCGCTCTGCCCAGAAAACAGAGTGAGCTGTCGCTGGCCAGCGAATCTCCCCTCCCAGGGTAGTTTTAACGATGGCCTCCCGGACATTGAAGTGATGCCGTTCGACCACGCCATTCGCCTGAGAGTTGTAAGGGGAGATCCAGATATGGCGAATGCGATATCGCAAAGCGAGAATATCTAGAGCTTGGAGGAAAGTGGAACCGTTGTCAGTAACAATCTCGGATACGGCACCCCAACGGCAGAGGATGTCTTCGAAAATGAAAGAAGCAAGGGCGGTCGAATTTTCGGACCGTAGCATATGCCACTCCGGATACGCAGTGAGTGCACATCGGGCATGTACGATGAAGTGGTAACCACCGGATCGTGGCATAACCATAGTGTCGATGTGAACTTTGTGAAATAGACCACCAATCATGGGGACGGTAGGAGGTATATGGAACTTCTGTGTTTGACAGATCTGGCATTCATGGCAGGATCAGATGTACCACTTGACATCGTCAACCAACATTGGCCACCAGAACCGTTGAAGCAACCGGGTCCAGACTGAGAAGACACCTTTGTGTCCGAGGCTATCGTGTGCCTCCCTGATCAGTCTGTAGTGGCGTTCCATAGATACTACTAGCTGATGCCACCCATGAGGTTCGCGACAGTAGAGCGAATTGTTGAGAAGAAAGAAGCGCATAACAGAATTGATGAAGGAAGTGTAATTGGCGTCGGATAGGTCAGGGGGATGGGTATGGGTGTGTAGAAATTTGCGAATACGGGTGATTCGATCCTCTTTTGCAAGTGCTTTTGGAGACCGAGGGAGGACAGGTTCATCATGAACCGAGTCCGAGTCTGCATTAAGCAGGACCGAAGCGTGATGAGTAGCGGGTGGAGTAAGCCTAGAAACATAGGAGGTCGAATATAGCGGGGAAACGCAATCGTTTAAAAGAGAGATAGAGAAGGAATACGCATTGTCTAGCCAGTCCTCGAAATCATCATCAGGAGGCGGATCGTCATCGGACCGAGGATGATGGGATAGTCCGTCTGCGCCAGTATGACGAGTAGCAGGAACATGAACGAGACGAAAATTGAAAAGGAGGATACCAGCAATCCACCGGTTAATGGTCGTGTTCGGTTGGAGGTCTGGGTTATTAATCATACCCTTCACGTATTTGGCATCCATTTCGACTGTGAAGTTAGCGACACCGAAGATAAAAATGCGGACTGCGTGTAGAGCACGAAAAAGTCCGTAAAGTTCCAACTTCGCTTGTGAATAGCGGCTCTCAACCTCTGTAAGGCTGATAGAACCAAAGCAATTCAGATATCGTTTACCATCGGCCCCTTCCTGAGACAGGATGTAACCGACAGCGATGAGAGAGGTATCAACAGCAAGAAAGATTTCGAGTCCGGACTCGTAGTCCAGGCGATGTAAGGTGGGTGAAAGACAAATAGCATCCTTGAGATGCTGCATTGTGAGTTGTTGGGATGCTCCCCATTCGAAAGGAACACCCTTCCTGGTTAAATCAACCAGGGGACAGGCAATAGAAGCGAAATCACGAATGAAAATGCAGAGTACACCGCAAACACCCAAGAAACCGCGCACATGAGTGAGCATTTGACATGGAGGCCAGTCACGAATCTTTTGGACTTTGTCCTCGTGAGGAATACGACTGTCGGCGGTGCATTTGTGTCCAACGACAGTTGCGTCCAGTGCAGCAAGCACGAACTTCTTTGCTGAAATCGTCACACCAACATTTTGCAGTCGTTGCAAGATGCGGTGGACTACCTGTAAATGTTCCCAAATGAACCAACGGATGTTAGGATTGTCTGGAGTGGTCTCGTATGAACCATCTGGATTCTGGTAACGTGTGGTGACAGATTTTATGGGTAAGTCGTTGATGAAAGGGTAGGTGTGTCGAGGGATTTTATCCTGAAGAACGAATGACATGTCTGCTTGATAGATTTGGACCGCATTTGTGTATCCCATAGGAACGGTGGTGAGACAATGAGGACCCATCGGACTATTGAAAGTCGTGAGGTCGCGAGATTCGGGATGTAGTGGATGCTGATCGTAGCTGGCGAATAAATCCATCATCCCGTAAACGGCATATCCTGTGAAAGACTCTGTGAAGTGTTCCACGAATGGCGGAGTGGATGAGTCCTGGATAGTAATCGCATTAAGGGGTTGGAGATCGTGTACGAGTTGGAGTGATTTGCCGTCTTGTTTAAACACGCAGAACCATCGAGATTGGTATGCTGCGGTAGATGGTTCATAGACACTGGACGCAATCCAGTCTTTAATAATCTGGATCGCGCTGGCCCACATGGAAGGAGGGATGGGGATGTTGCGAAGTACCCAAGGGGTATGAGAGACAGTCGGAATCTTTGTGGGGGGGAAGTATCTTTCGTCGAGATAACCTCGCTCGGTAGGAATCCAAGTGAAAGCCATTTCATGTTCGAGGAGGAGCCAGCGTACGAGCTTGACTTCCTCTGGCCATAGCCAGTTTGCGGGGTTGAGATCTAGTTTGTCAGCGCGTTCCTGTGTAAAACGAACACCAGGAATGAAGTCAGGAGGATGCGTAGGTAAAGGACATAGTCCAGCAAGTGGATCGTCTGGAAGAGAATGGGTAATCTGATACTCCTCGTCGACTGGAGCCACAACCGACCGAACTTTCTTTGTGACAGACTTGTAAGCCAATGCATGTGAAGAGAGATCGTAAGAATAAACCGAAGAAAGCGTGGCGAGCGCGTCCGGATTGAAAACGGACTGTGTCGAGGATAAAAACGAATAAAGCGGCGAAGGTGAAGGCAAATGCAGATATGATAGGAAGGATGCGATGGAAGTGTTACTGTTATCTCCCCAGCCATTAAGCGGATCATCGAAATCTAAAAACCCATCTCCAAAACAGACTGATGGCTTGTGCACTGTAAACGGTCTCGACAACGCGGACAACCTTCGGACCACAGTTTCGTAGGCAGAGTATACTGCTTGTCCGTATTAGGGTCATGAAGAGTGATCGTCTGGGAACTGTCTGGGAAATCCTCTGTGTTAGCACTCATGAGACAATGGAAAGGTCGACCCAGTAAAAGGTCAAAGTTAGCATGGGCCAAGATTTGGACCTGTAGCATGACTTCGCCTCCACCGAAATCGAGTGCGAGGTTTTCGAGAACACCAATTGTACTGTCCATGCTAGTATTAGCAGAGGACATCTTCATCGTCTGGTCAGATCAGATTGGTAGTCTGAGCTGTTCCCAGATCCGGCGAGGCATAGCGATAACCTTGGAACCAGAGTCTAGAACACCACGAATTGTCCAACCTGTATTGCCAACCTTAGCTTCGATTGCTCTGAGGGGTAGGCTGTGATGCACGACAATGAGTCCGTCTTCATTGCGCATTATTCGTGTTCCAGTCCTACGTGCGAACACGTGGTCGTTACCAGACAACTCGTTAATCTGTGTGGTATGAGTCGAGGGTAGGTCAGCAATTCGTTTCACAGTAGTAAGTTCACGAAATTGTTTTCGAAATTCTGGCGAGACTGCGAAGAGTTCCTTGACCAGAACTGGAACATTAGTGTCCAGGACTCGGTCCAAGACTCGTTTTGAAGCGGCCTCATCTTCAAAGGGGAAGGAATATTTGTACTGCATGGATGGAGAGAAATTCTGGTTAGTGCCAGGTACTCGTGGGGGGGTGTTACTCAGTGCATTTGTAGGCACATTGTCCGGATCGGACACGAACCGACCAGGACCAGGTTGAGTAGAAGAAGTGCTGGTAGGGTTTTGAAGAGCGCTACGTAACGGAGAGGAAGAATCGCTAGCGCTGACTGAGATTGGAGCTGAAGAGGATGATGAGGGTGGTAAGGGTGAAGCGCTTCACGTTGTCTGCTGCAGCTCAGGGGATAAAAGTTCTTCGGACATGGCAGCTGCGCGATAATCTGTTTTCTTACACAGTGGTACCTGAACACTGTCGAAGCGAACTTGTTTTCCCTTCTCTTTGGACGCTTTGTCCGCCTGAAAAGTAGCCCATGCCTGAACTAGGTATGGTTGGAATTCTTCTTCGGCAGCGACAGGGATGGAGTCTGAATCTGGACTCGGTTCCATCGTGTAGAAAGCGAAGGAGTCGATGTCGAGGATTGCTGGGATAGCAGGGTACATGGTAGACAGTATACCGGCAGTGATATGAGGAGGTGCATCTCTAGTAAATCCTGTAGAAGATGCAGACGTAGATGCCATAGCTGCATTCGACTGTCCGGAGGAATGAGCATAGTCAATACCATCCTTGAGACATCTACCTCCTGGCACGCGAGGTATGTCGGATCCGTCTGGCATATAGATGTGATTGTCCTTTCCCCTAGTAATTTTCCCTGCATTGAGGTACTCTGCACAGATAGAACAATTCTTTGTGAAATGCCCATGACCAGCACAGAATCTGCAGGCAGGGTCTGTCGATCTAGCCATAACGTTGGTCTTAGCTCTAACGGCTGGACTCGGATTGTACGTTTGTGGTGGACCAGATGGAGGCGAATGCTGATTAGGATTGGAACGTGAAGAAGGACCATAGGATTGCTGAAAATGGGGCATCACGTCTGACGCGGACAGGCTAGATCATAGTGCTGATCCTGTCAACAAGAATTTGGCAGTACTTATGATGTCATTCATTGGGTACAGATCATCGGGATGGATGTCCAGTTTGACGATCACGAGGCGATGATGTATACGATCCTGTAAGAACGCAGGAAACCCTGTCAAGAAAATTATGTTTTGCTCCATTTCAGAGAGCTTATGGTTAGCAATCAAGAGCGCAGATACTTTCGTGAACTTCCTGGTATATTCACCCAGATCGTCCTGATTGTGCATCTGCTTCTTATGGTAGTCCTCGACGAGGTACTGGATGTCAGCAGGATGATATCGCGTACTACCTTCGCATCCCAGATAGAGTTTCTTGACTGCTTCAATGAACTCTTCCCAATCAGCAGGATCAGTTGCCACTTCCAGTAACGTTTCCCATACTTCAGCTTCTTCAAGATCCACATATCGGATAGCTGCTTTGACCTTACCGGCCTCATCGAGTCCGGCTTGATCGCCGAGCTGCTTGATATCTTCTAAGTATCGAGGAAGCTGGGACAGCGTTTTACCATCAAATTTAGGCACGTTTTGAGTACCTCTAAGAGGCATAAGGAAAACCTGTGGTTGGTTAGCCATTGGACCAAAATGAACCTGTAGAATGTGGGGTGAAGGACTGTTTAATCCGATCGGACTAGAAGCGGATTGCGACGAGACAGATACGAGTGAAGGAGGATTGACTGAAGAAGAAGGGGACAAATCCTGCTGAAGAACAGGAGGGAATTCGGTTTGATCAAAGAGAAAAGCGAGCGATGGTGAGGGGGAACGATCTCGAGTGATTGATGATGATTCATGAGCGGATAGAGGTGATAGCGGCGAAAGCTGAGGCGCTACCAGAGATCGATGACGTGATGACAGATGATTGTCAGGTGGAGTAGAGGTCGTAAAACCACCGGGAAAGAAGGGTGAGTCTATGACAGGTGACGTTGACAGACTGATGAAGTTGTGACGTGCGCAGTCCAGAGTGATCGGGACAAAAAAATCAGACTCGGTAGAGATGTTGAGACGATGAAATTTGGAGAGTAGTTCCTCAAGTTCCAAGCACTGAGGTGTGGGTCGAAGCGACCTTCTAAGTAACCTTGTGGAATCCCTCGCAGTGGGCTCCAGTTGTAAGGAAAGTGAACAAGGTGTGGGGGCTGACCACCAAGGTGAATGGTGAAGTCAAGCGAGGAAGAAGGGAAGTGAGTGTAGGCTCGTCCCAGGGATTCCAAAGGCAACCAAGGTAGAAGGGGTAGCTAAGACAATAGTCCTTGCTTGGAATAGACTGGTCCAGCGTAGTCTGGACTGTTAACGAATGGTCCAAAATATCGGACTACGAAGGACGAACAAACGGCGATGGAACAAATGGCAAACGGTGAAGGGACGAAACAGCGGCGAGAATACGAACGGTGAGGAACTCGAACGAAAACTGAAAACAAAGTGAAACCCGATAAGTCCCTCTTTTCAAATGCATGATACAAGTCTTTATAGTCTGGGCATTTTCCCAGGACTGTGTAGAAACATGTGGTCCTGTCAAAGGACACCACAAGGTCAAGTCAAAGGCCCATATGAAACTGTCAATGAATATTT
>JBBPKV010000554.1:0-11303 GCA_038089455.1 Tylopilus cf. leucomycelinus
TTTATGACCTCTACTCCACCTGACAACCATCTGTCATCACGTCATCGATCTCCGGTAGCGCCTCAGCTTTCACTGCTATCACCTCTATCCGCTCACAAATCATCATCAATCACTCAAGATCGTTCCCCCTCACCATCGCTCGCTTTTCTCTTGGATCAAACTGAATTCCCTCCTGTTCTTCAGCAGGATTCGTCTCCTTCTTCTTCAGTCAATCCTCTTTCGCTTGTATCTGTCTCGTCGCAATTCGCTTCTAGTCCAATTGGATTAAACAGTCCTTCGCCCCACATTCTACAGGTTCATTTTGGTCCAATGGCTAACCAACTGCAGGTTTTCCTTATGCCTCTTAGAGGTACTCAAAATGCGCCTAAATTTGATGGTAAAACGCCATCCCAGCTTCCTCGGTACTTAGAAGATATCGAGCAGCTCAGTGATCAAGCCGGACTCAATGAGGCCGGTAAGGTCAAAGCAGCTATCCGATATGCGGATCTCGAAGAAGCTGAAGTATGGGAAACGTTACCAGAAGCAGTAGCTGATCCTGCTGATTGGGAAGAGTTCGTTGAAGCAGTCAAGAAACTCTATCCGGGATGCGAAGGTAGTATGCGATATCATCATGCTGACATCCAGTACCTTGTCGAGGACTACCATAAGAAGCAGATGCGCAATCAAGATGATCTGGGTGAATATACTAGGAAGTTCACGAAAGTATCTGCGCTCTTGATTGCTAACCATAAGCTCTCTGAAATGGAGCGAAACATGATTTTCTTGACAGGGTTTCCTGCATTCTTACAGGATTGTATACATCATCGCCTCGCGATCGTCAAACTGGACATCCATCCCGATGATCCGTACCCAATGAATGACGTCATAAGTGCTGCCAAATTCTTGTTGACAGGATCAGCACTATGATCTAGCCTGTTCGCATCAGACGTGATGCCCCGTTTTCAGCAATCCTATGGTCCTTCTTCACGTTCCAATCCCAATCAGCATTCGCCTCCATCCGGTTCACCACAAACGTACAATCTGAGTCCGGCCGTTAAGGCTGAGACTAATGTTATGGCTAGATCGACAGACCCCGCCTATAGATTCTGTGCTGGTCATGGGCATTTCGCAAAGAATTGTCCTATCTGCGTGGAGTACCTCAATGCAGGGAAAATTACTAGGGGAAAGGACAATCGCATCTATATGCCAGACGGTTCCGACATACCTCGCACGCCAGGAGGTAGATGTCTCAAGGACGGTATTGACTATGCTCATTCCTCCGGACAGTCGAATGCAGCTACGGCATCTACGTCTGCATCTTCTACAGGATTCACTAGAGATGCACCTCCTCATATCACTGCCAGTATACTATCTACCATGTACCCTGCTACCCCAGCAATCCTCGACATCGACTCCTCTGCTTTCTACACGACGGAACCGAGTCCAGATTCAGACTCCATCCCTGTCACTGCCGATGAAGAATTCCAACCATACCTAGTTCAGGCATGGGCTACTTTTCAGGCAGAAAAAGCATCCAAAGAGAAGGGAAAACGAGTTCGCTTCGACGGTGTTCAGGTACTACCACGTAAGAAAACAGATTATCACGCAGCTGCCGTGTTCAAAGAACTTTTATCCCCTGAGCTGCAGCAGACAATGTGAAGCGCTTCACCCTTACCACCCTCATCATCCTCTTCCACTCCAATCTCAGTCAGCGCTAGCGATTCTTCCTCTCCATTACGTAGCGCTCTTTGAAACTCTACCGGCACTTCTACTACTCAACCCGGTCCTGGTTGGTTCATGTCCAATCCGGACAATGTGCCTACAAACGCACCAAGTAACACCCCCCCACAAGTACCTGGCACTAACCAGAATTTCTCTCCATCCACGCAGTACAAATATTCCTTTCCCCTTGAAGACAAGGCTGCTCCAAAATGAGTCTTGGACTGAGTCCTGGATACTAATGTTCCAGTTCCGGTCAAGGATCTCTTCGTGGTCTCGCTAGAATTTCAAAAACAATTTCGTGAACTTACTACTGTGAAACGAATTGCTAACCTACCCTCAACTCATACCACACAGATTAACGAGTTGTCTGGTAACGACTGCGTGTTCACACGCAGGACTGGAACACGAATAATGCGCAACGAAGATGGACTCATTGTCACGCATCACAGCCTACCCCTTAGAGCGATCGAAGCTAAGGTTGGTGATACAGGTTGGACCATTCATGGTGTTCTAGACTCTGGTTCTGAGGTTATCGCTATGCCTCGCCGGATCTGGGAATAGCTCAGACTACCAATCCGATCTGACCAGACGATGAAGATGTCCTCAGCTAATACTAGCGTGGACAGTACAATTGGTGTTCTCGAAAACCTTGCACTCGATTTTGGTGGAGGCGAAGTCATGCTACAGGTCCAAATCTTGGCCCGTGCTAACTTTGACCTTTTACTGGGTCGACCTTTTTATTGTCTCATGAGTGCTAACACAGAGGATTTTCCAGACGGTTCCCAGATGATCACTCTTCATGACCCTAATACGGACAAGCAGTATACTCTGCCTACGAAACTGTGGTCTGAAGGTTGTCCCCGTTGTCGAGACCGTTTACAGTGTACTAGCCATCAGTCCATTTTGGAGATGGGTTTTTAGATTTCGATGATCCACTCAATGGCTGGGGAGATATCAGTAATGCTTCCATCGCATCTTTTCTGTCCAATACGCATTTGCCTTCACCTTCGCCGCATTACTCGTTTTTATCCTTGACGCAGTCCGTTTTCAATTCAGACGCGCTCGCTGCGCTTTCTTCGGTTTATTCTTACGATCTCTCTTTGCATGCATTGACTTACAAGCCTGTTGCAAAGAAAGTTCGGTCGGTTGTGGCTCCAGTTGACGAGGAGTATCGGATTACCCATTCTCTTCCAGATGATCCACTCGCCAGACTATGTCCTTTACCTATGTATCCTCCTGACTTCGTTCCTGGTGTTCATTTTACACAGGAACGCGCTGACAAACTAGATCTTGACCCTGCAAACTGGCTATGGCCAGAGGAAGTCAAGCTCGTACGCTGGCTCCTGTTACGATTCTTTACTTCTATCGCTGTCTGTTCTTGTTCTGTATTACTCAATCTTCGCCTCGTTGGCATGGTCGACCTGCCATCACTTATACCTACGCTCTCCTCGTTCTAGGACCCACAGCTTGGGACATGTCTCTTTTACTACCTACCTGACCACCAAGTGTAAGTCTCATCGTTCACCTTCTGATCTTCTCCTCCTACCGATGAGCCACCCGATCATTCATCCTTTTTCCTTTCTTTCTAATGGACTCGTCCTCCTCTAAGTGGTTCTCTCACACCACTTACGTGTTCCCCTGGTAGTCACCATCTTCTATGAACTTCTACCCGATTCTATGATTAGTCATCCCTTAGTATTTATACCCTTCCAAGTCATGTAACTCCCTACTTTCGATCTACGCAATTCACGTTGATCATTGTCCTAAGAGCGATTCTCTTAGTCCCCAACCAAGTGTTCTACTCGCTGTCCACTTGACAGTCAGACCAACTGTAACTCCTTGACCCTCGCCATTAGAGACTAGTGGTAGTGTGCGACTCTTCGTGAGGTCCTCACGCTAGTTCTCTCTGAACGCTCTTGGACGTTGAAAGGCGTCCTGCGTAACAGCTCCTCCTCGAACACGAAATGGCTTTCGCTTGGATTCCTACCGAGCGAGGTCGCCTCGATGAAAGATACTTCCCCCCTGTAAAGATTCCGACTGTCCCTCATACCCCTTGGGCACTTCGCAACATCCCTGTCCCTCCTTCCATGTGTTACGATCGTATGCTTCACATACCCTTTTTCCTACGCTTACACTCTTGTGTACACCAGACTTTGGGTTTGAATCCCAACTGGTGACTTTCTTTTGACTAATCGCTTCTTTCTGACATCCATACGATTAGTCACTGGACCGCTTTGTCATTTCCACTTTGTCATGCTTCGTCAGCGATGGCGCCACTCTTGCATCATTCAGACTTCTTATAGCGCCATCGCTTTGTCATGCTCACTAATACCAATTAGTCATTGTGACTAATCCGCTTAGTCATCTACTTCCCTGTAGTATATATAGTAGTCCCTGCAGTCATGTATTTCCTCAGCTTAGTCTTATCAATCCTCTTTCCTTGCTCTCACGCCCAGATCTCCTAAGCTCGATCACTACCCTTTGGTAGCTTGATCCCCTTGACCTTGCCTAGTAGTTGTTGACCATTGACTCTAGGAACCCTCTGGGTATCACCAGTAGAGTGTTACCTCGTCC
The DNA here is from genome assembly GCA_038089455.1 of Tylopilus cf. leucomycelinus. Classification (NCBI taxonomy): domain Eukaryota; kingdom Fungi; phylum Basidiomycota; class Agaricomycetes; order Boletales; family Boletaceae; genus Tylopilus; species Tylopilus cf. leucomycelinus. The sequence goes on from JBBPKV010000554.1 coordinate 4,276, forward strand.
TTACGACTTCGTCGATAAGGAACCCTTGCTGCCACAGGCAGAGCCCTTGCACTTGGGACGTTGTGTCTCTTCATGAGTACCTCCCCAAGGTGCACCTTGACAGCTAGTCTACGAACCTTGAACGGTCGTAACACCATGTGGGCCAGCGCGATCCAGATTATTAAAGACCGGATTGCGTCCGGTGTCTACGAACCGTCTACCACAGCATACCGATCTCGATGGTTCTGTGTGTTTAAACAGGACGGCAAATCACTCCGACTCGTACACGATCTCCAACCCCTTAATGCGGTTACTATTCGGGACTCATCCACTCCGCCATTCATGGAACACTTCGCAGAGTCTTTCGCAAGATATGCCGTTTATGGGATGATGGATTTATTCGCTGGCTACGATCAGCGTCCACTACATCCCGAATCTCGTGACCTCACGACTTTCAATAGTCCGATGGGTCCTCATCGCCTCACCACTGTTCCTATGGGATACACAAATGCAGTCCAAATCTATCAAGCAGACATGGTGTTCGTCCTTCAGGACGAAATCCCTCGACACACCTACCCTTTCATTGACGACTTACCCATAAAATCTGTCATCACGCGTTATCAGAATCCAGACGGTTCATATGAGACCGCTCCGGACAACCCAAACATCTGTTGGTTCATTTGGGAATATTTACAGGTAGTCCACCACATCTTGCAACAACTGCAAAATGTTGGTGCGACGGTTTCCGCAAAGAAGTTCGTGCTCGCCGCACCAGACGCAACTGTCATCGGACACAAATGCACCGCCGACGGTTGTATTCCTCACGAGGACAAAGTACAAAAGATTCGTGACTGGCCTCCATGTCAAATGCTCACTCATGTGCGCGGTTTCTTGGGTGTTTGCAGTGTACTCCACATTTTCATTCGTGATTTCGCTTCTATTGCCCGTCCCCTGGTCGATTTAACCAGGAAGGGTGTTCCTTTCGAATGGGGAGCATCCCAACAACTCGCGATGCAGCGTCTCAAGGATGCTATTTGTCTTTCGCCCGCCTTACATCGCCTGGACTACAAGTCTGGACTCGAAATCTTTCTTGCTATTGATACCTCTCTCATCACTGTCGGTTACATCCTGTCTCAGGAAGGGGCCGATGGTAAATGATATCCGAATCACTTTGGTTCTATCAGCCTTACAGAGGTTGAGAGCTGCTATTCACAAGCAAAATTGGAACTTTATGGACTTTTTCGTGCTCTACGCGCAGTCCGCATTTTTATCTTCGGTGTCACTAACTTCACGGTCGAAATGGATGCCAAATACGTGAAGGGTATGATTAATAACCCGGACCTCCAACCGAACGCAACCATTAACCGGTGGATCGCTGGTATCCTCCTTTTTAATTTTCGTCTTATTCATGTTCCTGCTACTCGCCATACTGGCGCAGACGAACTATCCCGTCGTCCTTGGTCCGATGACGATCCACCTCCTGACGATGATTTCGAGGACTGGCTGGACAATGTGTATTCCTTCTCTATCTCTCTCTTAAACGATCACGTTTCCCCGCTATATTCAACTTCTTACGTTTCTAGGCTCACTCCACCTGCTACTCATTACGCTTCGGTCCTGCTTAATGTGGACTCAGACTCAGTTCACGACGAACCTGTCCTCCCTCGGTCTCCAAAAGCACTCGCAAAAGAGGATCGAATCACCCGTATTCGCAAATTTCTACACACCCATACCCGTCCCCCTGACCTATCCAACGCCGACTACACTTCCTTCATCAATTCTGTTATGCGCTTCTTTCTTCTCAACGATTCGCTCTACTGTCATGAACCTCATGGGTATCATCAGCTAGTAGTACCTATGGAACGCCACTATGGACTGATCAGGGAGGCACACGATAGCCTCAAACACAAAGGTGTCTTCTCAGTCCAGACCCAGTTGCTTCAACGGTTCTGGTGGCCAATGTTGGTTGATGATGTCAAGTGGTACATCTGATCCTGCCACGAATGCCAGATCCGTCAAACACAGAAGTTCCATATACCTCCTACTGTCCCCATGATTGGCAGTCTATTTCACAAAGTTCACATCAACACTATGGTCATGCCACGATCCGGTGGTTACCGCTTCATCGTACATGCCCGATGCACACTCACTGCATATCCGGAGTGGCGTATGTTACGGTCCAAAAATGCAACCACACTCGCTTCTTTTATTTTTGAGGACATCCTCTGCCATTGGGGTGCTGTATCCGAGATTGTAACTGACAACGGTTCTGCTTTCCTCCAAGCTCTAGACATCCTTGCTTCACAATATCGCATTCGCCATATCCGAATCTCCCCTTACAACTCTTAGGCAAATGATGTGGTTGAACGGTGTCACTTCAATGTCCGGGAGGCCATCGTTAAAACTACCCTGGGAGAGGAGATTCGCTGTCCAGCGACAGCTCACTCTGTTTTCTGGGCAGAGTGCATCACTATTCTTAAAATGACCGGTCTCTCGCCATACTTCATGGTACATGGTGTTGAACTGCTCTTTCCCTTCAATCTCACAGAAGCTACATTTCTCGTCCCCACACTGGAATCTGATCCAGTTTCTAGATCCGCTTTAATTGCTTGGCAAGCTTCTCAGCTCCAGAAGCAACAAGAAGATATCGACAGTATGTGACAGCACGTACTACAGTCGCGTTTCACATCCATCAAACAGTTCGAGGCGCAATTCAAAAATAGGATTCAAACTACTGAGTACAGTCCTGGCGATCTCGTCTTGGTCCGAAATACTCAGATTGAAAAAGAGTTAAACCAAAAGACGAAACCAAGGTACTTAGGTCCAATGGTAGTTCTTCGCTGAACTATTGGAGGATCGTACCTACTAGCAGAGTTGGACAGTGCCATCTCTAAGTTGCAGTATGTGGCCTTTCGCCTGCTACCCTACTTTTCAAGGACGAAGATCGCGATTCCTGTTACTGATTTGACTGGACTGACTGATAAAGAAGTTGACGAATTCGAAGCCAAAGACGACGTTGAACACGATGATGACGAGGTAGAGGACGCGGTCTTCAAAGACTAAGTCCCCCTCGACCCCTAAAAAGATTGTTTCCTCGTATCAGTTCTACCCCGTGTTTAGACCGGTGATCTCTGTTTTATCCTGGTTTTTGTCCAGTGTCTCTGATATCACATAAAAAACATCACTAAACCGAAAAACAAACAGACTCTCTACTATCCAATCTCTTGTTCCAATCAATTAGAAAACAGTCCTAACAAACATATCACGAAAAGTTTCTCTCCGTCTCTACGTACCATTTCATTCAATTGTGCCATAACTCTGAAAGCGCACGTTGTGTTTTGTCTTCATTCTCAGTCCGGTTTTTGTCCTGTTATGGACTCCTCAATCCTATCTACGATCCGGTGAAGTATAGATGCCAAAAGATGACCGACGAAGACAAGCCGAGTGGTAGCTCGCACTCTGGTGTTGTACCTTCGTTTTCAGTGTGATAAAAGCCTTTACACTTGTTCTGATACTTTCTTTTCCTCACTTAAAGACCACATCGGACTGCACACGGACATGGACACACGATCAGATTGCTGATACAGGTTGTACAGGACTAGGCTACTGTTACCTACTGCTGCATCAGCCTTTTGAGGCTGGCCAACTCCACCAGCTGCTCAGCTACTTCGGCGGCCATATCCGCCATCTCTGCCTCCATCGCCTTCATTTGAGCTTGTGACGATAAGAGTACCACCTCCAGGTGAGTGGCCACCCGGATGGCGTTCTCCTTGGGCATCGCGTGCCCTGGCTTCCTCGCCGTCGGCCTAGCCTTCGGCGCCTCCTTCTCCTTCTCCGTCTCGGCCTCCTCGTCGCTGTCGACGATCTCAATTTGTTCGCGCACAGGTGGCACAGTGCATTGACGCGGTCGAACTGCTCAGTCTGGTTAGCTCAGTCCGAATGCAAATGATATGAACGATGTACCTGGGGCCTTGCCTTTGCCGTTGCCCTTGCTCTCTTCTGGAGCACCCCTCGCCTGCCTCTTTGGCCTTCTGCAGCCTAATGACTTGTTGCATCATGCTTTGACGTGCTTGCATCGGAAACATGTCTGATCGACAGGTCCGATGCAAGGCTCACGTGCCTTGTGACACCCGTTGCACCTCTTGTCATGGTCGACGATTGCTTCTTCCGCAGCGACCCTCTTTGCAGGCCGTGCGTGCACTTCGCTTTCGTCTTTGTCTTCATCGGTGTCCTCCACCATCATCCTCGCACACTGAAATTCGTTAGCGGACTATTAGAGCAGGTTGCCAGCCTACTCACCTTGCTAGGGCGCCACATCCGCATGCCCTCGCCGACCTCCTTGATCCGACCGCTGTAGGAGCTCGTCGCTCTCTACGTTTACAGACCGGTTTCTCGCGTCAGTTCAGGTTCTCGTATAGGTGCCTTCCATCGTGTTCAAGATATCCATTGTGTCTCGTGTCGGTCTGATGTCAATCCATTTCTATCCGTGCGTATTTCGTCAGTCTGAGTCCGATTGACAGTCCGCTTTTCAGTCCTGCTCGTAGCCCGAGTTCGGACTCGATCTTTTATTTTCTTATTTTCTTTGACATCTGTCACTTCGAACAAGTCATAAGTCACCTTTCTGTCACAGTCACATCAGTCACAGATCGGACAGTATTTCATTTGGACTACAAATATTCGTTGACAGTTTCATATGGTTCTTTAACTTTACCTTGTGGCGTCCTTTGACAGGACCACATGTTTATACTCAGTCCTGGGAAAATGCCTGGACTATAAAGACTTGTATCATGCATTTGAATATCATCACTGATCAGGTTTCACTTCGTTTTCAGTTTTCGTTTGAGTCCCTCTCCGTTCGTATCCTTGCCGCTGTTTCGTCCATTCGTCTCTTCACCGTTTGCCATTCGTTCCATCGCCGTTTGTTCGTCCTTCGTAGTCCGATATTTCGGACAATTCGTTAACAGTCCGGACTACACCAGACCGGCCTATTCCAAGCGAGGACTATAGTCTTAGCTACCCCTTCTATCTTAGTCACCTTTGAAATCCCTGGGACGAGCTTATACTCGCTCCCTTCATTTAGCTCAACTTCACCATTCACCTTGGTGGTCAGCACCCACACCTTGTCTATCATTCTTACACCGCCCACCTCTGCACTCTCTGCTGAGACTGACGCTGCCGCCATTGGTCCCAGTCCAGCCTCGCCGGTCACCTCGTCCGCCGAGGGCGCTTGCACTTGACCCGCGATTGCACGCTGTAAGAAAGATTGACAAGGTGTGGGTGCTGACCACCAAGGTGAATGGTGAAGTCGAGCTAAATGAAGGGAGCGAGTATAAGCTTGTCCCAGGGATTCCAAAGGCGACCAAGATAGAAGGGGTAGCTAAGACTATAGTCCTCGCTTGGAATAGGCAGGTCCGGCATAGTCTGGACTGTTAACGAATTGTCTGAAATATCGGACTATGAAGGACGAACAAACGGCGATGGAACGAACGGCAAACGGCGAAGGGACGAATGGACGAAACGGCGGCGAGGATACGAGCGGAGAGGAACTCGAACGAAAACTGAAAACGAAGCGAAACCCGATAAGTGATAATATTCAAATGCATGATACAAGTCTTTATAGTCCAGGCATTTTCCCAGGACTGTGTATAAACATGTGGTCCTGTCAAAGGACGCCACAAGGTCAAGTCAAAGGCCCATATGAAACTGTCAACAAATATTTGTAGTCCAAATGGAATACTGTCCGCTCTGTGACTGATGTGACTGTGACAGAAAGGTGACTTATGACTTGTTCGAAGTAATAGATGTCGAAGAAAATAAGAAAATAAAGGATCGTGTCCGAACTCGGACTACGAACAGGACTGAAAAGCGGACTGTCAATCGGACTCGGACTGACGAACTATGCACGGATAGAAATGGACCGACATCGGACCGACACGAGACACGATGGACATCTTGAACACGAGGGACAGTACCTGTACGAGAACCTGAGCTGACGTGAGAAACCGATCTGTAAACGTAGAGAGCGACGAGCTCCTACAGCGCTCTTCTTCCTCTTCAGCCTGGCGGCATTGCACCTCTTCCTCCGCCCCTTGTCTGCATCGTGTTTCCTCTTCCTCCTCTTGACAACGCCGAGCCTCCGCTGCTTCGGCCTCATCACGTCTTGCTTTCGCCTCCGCGCGCCAACGCTCAGCAACCGGTCACAATTCTCACATGTACTGGACAGCCTGGTTGTCAACCAGGGCTTCCATGCCGTGTTTGCATGCCGTTCGCAGGCAAGCGTGCACTTGCGTCTGCAGATCCAGTCAGCTCGCGCACAGTGCGATAAGTTTCGTTACTCACCAAGGCTCCGTCCCACTCTGTCACCCACATCTCCTGCTCTTCGTGCAGGGTCTCCTTGTCGTCTGGTACGGTCTGGGTGATGTCAACAATGCAGGCATTCGCGTTTTTAAGGGCTTGAGCAGCCATGGCCTTCGGACTGGTTGTGTCCGTGGGTTGGGAGAAAGCGAGGATGTCGTCGATGGCAGACATGGCGAAAGTGGTATGTGGATGATGAAGAGGGTGAGTGTAAGAAGAAGACGGACTTGGCCACTTTCGCATTTTCATAGTGTCCCGCGGTTCAAACTCAGCGCATCACATGACTGACTGGGGACAGTCAGTATCCAAGTCCCCCTCGGATGTAGGAGCTCGTCACTATCTACGTTTACAGATCAGTTTCTCGCGTCAGTTCAGGTTCTCATACAGGTACCATCCCTCGTGTTCAAGATGTCCATCATGTCTCGTGTTGGTCCAATGTCGGTCCATTTCTATCTGTGCGTAGTTTGTCAGTCCGAGTCCGATTGATAGTCTGCTTTTCAGTCCTGTTCGTAGTCCGAGTTCGGACACGATCTTTTATTTTCTTATTTTCTTCGACATCTATTACTTCAACAAGTCATAAGTCACCTTTCTGTCACAGTCACATCAGTCACAGATCGGACAGTATTCCATTTGGACTACAAATATTCGTTGACAGTTTCATATGGGCCTTTGACTTGACCTTGTGGTGTCCTTTG
>JBBPKV010000556.1:0-11288 GCA_038089455.1 Tylopilus cf. leucomycelinus
TCCCCCGCCAATATCTTGAATGACAAAGGAGTGGTCTAATTGCACGCATAGACAATGAGAAGAAACCAGATGTTACCGCCGAAAATCCCCGACCTGTTCCCTAGTTAAAACACAGGCATCTAGTTGAGGGGGACGTTGGGGTCCGAGCTGAAGTGGTCGACGGTTTTACCATTCCACTTACAGCAAGTCCCAAGGTCAACGGATTTCCTACAGAAAACTCAGCACCGCATGACTACATATTTTAACAATACACCCACGTCATGCTTTGCATAGATGTAGGGAGCGGGGTGGCACCTCGCGCGCCAACGGGCGAAATGACCAACCGGGGGCCAACCACGAGTCAGATAGGTCAATGGTTCGAGAGGCGCCAATCCACCTAACATGCGCCCAACGTGAGTCGAAGGATCCTCGGTTCCGGTGGCTTGCACAACGAAGGGTCTGAAATCGAGAAATGGAATTAGAGTGGACGAACGATCCATTGCCGAGTCCCCCCAGGCTTCAGATGAGGGGACCAGCTGGTAGCAGTGTGAGATGTACTGAAGATCGTCCGCTGTGAGACGGTCTGCGACATTTATTCGCAAGACGTGGCAGCGGCAGCTTGTCCAGTCAGACCATAGAGGTCCTCGCTGAGAGTCCCACTGCATGCTTCCTTTAAGCTGGCTACAGGCGACCCGCTGCAGCATGAAAGGTGAAGGATAATAGATCTAGCATATGGGTGAGGTGGAAATGTCCAGTCACAAACTGACCACGCGCAGAGTGAGCTGAACCAGGGATCAAACGACGGTTTGCGACAGACGCTGAAGACATCGCATAGTGGGTAACCCGATACATACAGAAACTCGGGGATGATCATCCTTGAAAAGCAACCCCTTTCTTCGTCGTCTCTGCAAGTCCACCTCCAGCGAAGCCTGTACCTGAAAGAACAAAGTTAATAGTCGTACAGAGTGATGGAACACCGTGAACTCTCGATAAAAGAGCAGACCACGTGCACGTACCTTCCCTCTTAAGCTCCACGATGTCAGGGTCAGTCAATTTCCGATCGCAAACGATGCATTGGCCAGCGGACCGCACAAGAGAGTCCACGCAGACTTTGCATACAACGTGGGAACAAGGTCGCATTACTAGAGGTTGTAAGTCATCATGCCCCAGGCCGACAGGGCACACGCACAGAACAGCATCTTATTATTAGAAAGATTGGTTTTGCAAGAGGGACACATGGGACTCTTTGGTCCTTTGGAATTGTTAGTCGCAGGAGTTGAATTTGTTAACTGTGCAGTCGAAGGGGCCGGGAAGGAAAATTGAACAGGAATAAATGATTTCAAGCTTCAAATACAAGATAAGACAGAGTCCACAAGTTCTCACAAGGACACGCACTTGATTGCATGGGGTGGTTGCCCTCCTCGACACATTGTTTGCACCTTGACATCTTTCAATGACAAAGGCGGGCCATTCGACGTATAGGTAGGTGTCAGCGATGGTAACCAGAAATCAGGTAGTTTGCTCCGTAATGCCTCTGCTTGTTCCCGTTCTATCTGCCTGAGTGCAGCTTCCTCGGCTTCCCGTGCGAGTACTTCAACGGTTGAACTGTCGAAATCAAGCTTCCGCTTGCCTACGCGACTCGCTGCGACACATTCGTTATAAGATCGAGATATGACGAACGCCAAAGACGCACATTCTTTAATAGACTCTGCGCCAGATGTCGAGACAATGGCAGGTAAGTTCGCAGACAGACCGAGTTGACCCTTCTCGAAATCTCGCAGGACGCGTTCCCTTGCGGTTTCCAGTGCACGTTGTTTCTCTTCTTCCGCTTCCCTTTTGAGCTTCTCTAGGCGTTCTTTCTGCCTCTTGATATCTTTCTTCTGGTTCACTGTGGATCTCTTAGTCCAAGCACCGTTGGCGGAATACGCGACGGCATACGGAGATCGGCGTATGCACACTCTTTGCAGAAAAGGTGGCCGTGATCACAAGCAATTGGATCTCGAGCTCGCTGTAAGCACAGAGCGCAGGCATCAAAGTTTCGCATGGATTCATTTCCCAAGCGTTGCTGGAACGTCTCGGTTCACATGAACTCCGAGAAATACAGAGAAAACATACGCGTCGCGTTCCGTACTCTGTCTTTTGTTTTTCTGCGTACGAGAAAACCGACGAGGCCGTGTTGTTTTTGCTATGCTTCGTCATGGCTTCCAGTCGAGAATGCTGTTCAGGTTCTTCACGATCTCCCGTACTAACCGTTTGCACAGCCACAGCGCCAAAGTCCTTCGAAACCACCTCCGTACATTCTAGTACTACAGGTCTATCAGGAGGATATGACATCCTTGAGTTGTGTCTTTGGTATAGCCTCGGCGAATGCCTTCCTCAGCCGCACATGCGTCGCCTGCTCAAATGCATAAGCAAGGCCTATCAACCGATACTCGCTATACGCCGTTCCCATGAAACACAGGCCAAAGGGCATTCCGGGATATTTGTCATGCAACGGTGTGGGTGGATTTGGTGTTGGTTCCGTCCTATCGGAAAGGAAACCAAGGGGGACTATGTAACGTTTCATGGAAAAGCCACCTCGTCGCAAAAAGAAACACGCACCAGATATGAGTGGGTATCCTGCAATCCCCGCAGCCTTCGTCGCGTAGCCTGTATTTGGAAATGGTCTCCGATATACTACCAGAAGAGATATGACGTACTACTGCTCGACGGTAGTATGATTGCGTCAAGCGCAAACTTCTTGAGCGTAGCATCGATACCATCTGTGCGGCCGAGAAGATAGCCTTTCTTGACGGCCTCGAAGTACTTCTTGTCTACCTTGCTCTTCTCAGATTTGTAAAATCTTCAAATGAACAGGTGTGGGTGGAAACATCCGTCCGGCAAGACTCGCCGACTCACTGAGACTGGTCCGTGTAGTAAGGCTCCAGAAGCTCCTTATCCTTGTTCTCGTCATTAAACCGAATGAGATCTGAGAGGGTGTGGACGTTTTCGGGACGTTTTCGGAGTCCTTCAATGTATTTGTTGACCCCGACCTTGAATTCTACAGTTAGCACCAGGCGTTCATGTTCAGACACCTTGAGCTCCTCGGTACTAGGAAATTCAGCTGGATCCACGATATCCGCACCAAGGGAGCGAAGAACATCAAGTGATTTGTTGAACTCTCGTTGCATGGGACTTCCCTCTTCGATCAGCTTCCGCGGTACACCGAGTCGTCTTCCCCTGAGAGCTTCCTTATCCAAAGCTTTCATATAGTCAGGGATACTGGGTTGTCCTTTAGTCGCCTCGTCGTCTTCGTCCTTTCCAGCAATAAAGCGGAGTAACAGTGCGGCGTCTGTGACAGAACGACACATAGGCCCGACTGTGTCTTGAGTGGACGATATCGGGATAACTGGATGATCGACATTCAAACTAGCACTGGTCGCGTTAGTTGTCTTGACGTTTACCTTTTGTACGGGGGACAAGCCCAACAGTAGGTTTGATACCAACGATATTATTGTTGCTACTTGGGGAAATGATAGAGCCGTCCGTCTCTGATCCAAGGGAAGCGGCGGCAAGTCCGACAGCCATCGCGATCCCACTACCTGAACTCGAGCCAGACGGGTCTCCGTTAGGGTAGTAAGGGGACAGAGTCTGCCCACCCCGTCCAGAGAACCCGTTGGGAACTTTTCCTCGAAAATCGGCCCATTCAGACATATTGGTCTTGCCGAGGAATATAGCCCCAGCCTCACGCAGCTTTGCAGCTACAGGAGCATCGCCTGCGACCTCGGAACCCAGGAGAGCGTATGATCCTGGGGCAAGTACTTATAAGACGCACACCAGCCCGGGTCGGGGCACCAAGTGCGTACCAGCAGTCGTATTCAAACCTGCAAGGTAAATCTTGAAGCAGATCGAACACGACATGCGAAATGAGCTCTTACCCTCCTCATGCAAAGTCGCAATGTTGTCTTTGAGTAGCAGTGGGATCCCGTGAAATGGACCACGACTACCTTTGGCCTTACGCTCGGCATCGAGCGCTGCTGCCTGTGCCAAGGCTTGGGGGTTCGTCTCTATGACTGCGTGCAAAGAAGCCCCTTTCAGGTTGACTTCCTCGATCCGTGAAAGATATGCCTTGAAATGTATATGATAATACCAAGACGCAGACAAGCTGGTGCAGAACCAACCTTGACCAGATGCACGCTCGTAAACTGTCCTCTGTCAAGACCCTCTTGTAGTTCGGTGATACCTGCCTCGTATAGATCGGGAAGCGGGACAGAATCAGAGACCTGGTTGGAAGACATGTCTCCGGGAAACTTGGGTTTGAAAACGGAACGCCAAAATGCAAAGCGCCATCGTATCTGCGCTTAGACACCTCATTGAGGTCCATTAACATTTGTCATACGTGGGACGACAGGTGTCCATGGGGGAGAGCACATGGTCGAGCCGGGTCCTCGGAGTTAAAGTGGCCTGTCCTGTCATTCGATGCAGGCCAACGGTGGTGTTGAGCAGTTTGTCCTCTTCCCAGATCCTGCAAAGTTGCCAGAATTCCCTAGCATCGTTTGTATCGTGTCGCGGGGACCCTCAGCAACGCGTCGTGTTTTCAAGTTGGGCCTGGGGTCGTCCTGGGCCTGCCATATGTGAACTTGATAGCATGTTATCATTGAACTTTGGTTCATCGGGATGTCGTAAATATCACAACCCGCGGTGTCTGTTGTGCATTCTGATTTCAGTTGAAGTTGCTGGCAAGCGCTTACATGAGCAGGATCTCCAACCCGTAACCAAAAGTGCTGATGACTTTTTCTAGGTGGAACGGGACATCGTTCCCTTCTCCCCAGCCTGAGGGTCAGTAACCTGAGCTTGATCCGCGAAAAAAAAAAACACAACCACCTCTTCTCAACGGGGCTCATCAACTGTGAGCTCGTCAGCACAGAATCTCTTATCAAAGTCAGCATCAACGCATACCCAATGCCCTAATTGGTACACAGCACCTCTCGGGTACGTGTCCGCGCCGTCCTCCTAACTCGGATGCTCGTCGTGTCTGTTCGATATTCATAAATTCATTTGAGGCACACACGAGGCCCAAAGTTCCGTAAAATGGATTCTAGAAAGTCTGCTGACTTGAGATACGAGCCGCATCGCTCCCGCGGATGAGATAACATTGGCACAAGGACCGACCCGATTGACACAGGGTAGCCCTAACAAAGCGCTTTCCCCTTCACGTTCCGCACAGCTTGGCCCTCTTCGTTTGACACGATGTCAATCTATATGTTGTGCAAGTAAAGGGCAACGGCGACGTGCTCCGCCGGTCAACCGGTCATGTCCGTGGTGACCAAAGAATCACCAATGCGAGGACTACAAAATTGCACAGTATCAGAACCACAAGATTGCCGCTTTCCTTCTCCACTCGGTCAGTTGCCTTTGCTCTACTACCATGGCCACCAACGGAGACACGCCCTCAACTATCAACCTAAGTAACAGCTGGGGATCCACTCTTGCCGCGGTCTTTGTTTCGCTAGTCTTTTATGGTGTCAGCATATTACAGACGTATGTAGCCCTTGCTTGCCACAGCCCCAATTTTGATCGATTTTTACTCGCCTAGATTCCTTTACTATGAGCGGTCTGTTCAATCATCGATTGGACTCTTCACGACATACTCACGTACATCAGATACACAGAGGACACCCTCTTTCTCAAGTCATTGGTACGCTTCCACCTTTCCACCGAGGACGCATTCCTCAAGTTTTTAGGTGGCTTGGGTATTCGTTCTGGACACCATCCATACCCTGCTTATATCTGCTGGCGGTGAGGCTCTGTGCTTCTCGAAGGCTGGACAGATGATGCCCTGACGCCGTTCCAAAGTGTGGCAGTACTTTGTCGTACATTTTGGGGACGATAGGTTTATCACGTATACCCATGCGTAGGCAGGCAGACACTCTTCTCGAGGGCGATACTGACAGTCGTCATAGCCCTTTATTAATTTCAATAGTAGTCACCGTGGGTACACAGGCTTCTACTTTGGATCGAAGCCTCATGTTGCGTGGACCAGTCGGCGGTTTCTTCCACCGTCCAGTCGTTCTTCATATACCGGATTTGGTCTTGTGCGTTCAAAAGACTCTTGATTCTCTCTCCACTCATGCTTTTATTCAGTAATGAAGGGCCGTTTCAGGTGGCTGTTTCCAGTCATCCTAATGCCCTTTGTGGCTGCACAGCTAGGTGAGTATACTTGGCTTGGTACATCCGCTTACTGAAGCGAAAGGAATTCTAGTTTTGGGTGTCTGTAAGTGAAGACGCACGCCAGCAAAGGCGCGCAGCTCACGTTCGATTACGCAGTCTACACAGTCGTGGCAATGGTGTTCCAAACGAGTGTCTCCGCCGTTTCAGGACCCTTGCTTACCGTAGGTGCCCCGGCCCTGGTCTTTACCCTACTTTGACGGAACGCGTTCAGAAAGCGGCTAATGCGCTCAATGGCATCGCAATGGCGGTCGATATCACGATCACAGTCTCCTTATGTACGCTTCTTGTCCTCGGCAGAACAGGGTTTGCAGAGTATGTCCACTTTATCAGCTTCTTATAACGCTGGCATCGTCCCAACGTGTCCCTCATCTAGCACGGATCAAATGCTTCTCCGGTTGATATTCATTTCGGTTAACACTGGCCTCTCGTCGGCGCTTTTCGCCTTTCTCTCCGTCGTCCTGGTACGTATCGACACGTTGCCAAACGGTACTGCGGCGCACGCCTTCTCATCCCCCTTCACATACACACACACAGCTCGTCCTATACCCCACCGATCTCATCTTCACAGCCCTTTATTACCCGCTCTGCACCATATACTGCAACACGCTCCTCGCGAGCCTCAACGCGCGCACGTTCATCCGAGGTAGCACCGAGACGCGGCAACTCAACCAGCTCACCTCGCTCGTATGGCGGCAAACGATCGGCGCCGACCTAGACCCCGCGGATCCAGCAGACTCGGTTTCGGAGCAGCGGACAGAGGTAGGTGGTATGCCACCCCTCCCGATAGAGACGGTTTGAAAACGCCACCGGGTGTGACGCTTCCCGGCTTTCTCGATGGTGCCACGTTTGGGCGTCTACCGCTGTGGCCAGGCCACAGTGGCTGGGCACATTAAAAAGTAAATCCATGATCCTCTACTATGCTGTAATGGTATAGGGTTGCACTGCCCTCAGTCGGGCTATGCGGAGCAAGCCCAGTTGGACATGCTGTCCTATTTACGAACGTTGGTGCACTCGATCAAGTAATGTAACGATACGTCGACAAGTAGTCAACCCGTTGCAATCCGCACTTCCTGTGTTGATTCTGTTGAGGCTTACGTGAGAGCAGATCGACTACCCCACATCCTATATTCCGAACTGTTTGCCATTGCGTAGATTCCATAAGCGTCTGACCTACAGTAACTGGCAAGAAAAAGGGACTAAAAGAATCCGTACGAGTCGACAGTACGTTGCAAAACAAAATAGAAGACGAATAAGGAAAGAAAAGGATACTGGAGAAAAACAAAGAAATGTTCCGTCGCTACATGAACAAGATTATCCGTGTCAGTTCCATCATCCAGAGCATCATCCAACCCCGGAAAACGTCAGCGATCCCCGTGTCGCTGACGTCGCGGTAGAACAATGAGATCATAGAAAATCCGAGGTAATCCCATGGATATATCATTCCAAGTCATGGAAAACTCTCGGCGCAGTCCAGAAGATCGTGATTATCGCAGGCGCAGATAGCTTGGTAGTCGTGGGTGAGAGCGCGTGCATGCGTGGGCGTATTATAAGTTAAATACGGCGTCATGTTGCCTAGTGAATGTCGCTTTTGGCAGGAATGAATTAACGGGAGAGGCTATGCTATTGAATGGTAGAGGCGGGAGGGTGTCTGCGGTGGTGACGTCGGTCGGGAAGAGGAGGCGGTCAAAGGTCTCCGTGGGCGGTTAGGATTCGGTTTGCGAAACGTCTGCCGGGGAAAAAAAATCAAGACCTGAAGCGCCGTGAAGACAAGCGAGATACGCACGTGTCGCGACATGATTATTTTTGCCATTGAAAGTGGCACAGGGCTTTCATAGAGGGCAGGTGCTGGCGGCCTCGGCGCCTCAACGCGGAATGCGAAAGGAAGGCGGGAGAAACTCACGAGGGGGTTGAAACTGCGGTCCGGTACGTGGTCGCCAGATGAAGTGTTTTTGAACAAGGCCGACGCAAACCCCGTTTCCGACCCCTGGGGAAAGTTTTTCCGGGAGGGTGAGGGTGAACGGGAGGGATACCGGGAGAACGTTCCACTGCAGGGAACGGCCCCAAGGGTTGGCGGAGAATGTCAAGGAGCGCAAAAAAGTTTCCTTTTCCTGGGATTCGGAACGGGCCATTGGACAGGACCAGGTACGCATGAGTAGGAAGAGTATGCGAGCGACTAGCAAGAGCAGGACGGAGGCGGCAGCAGCCATGAATACGGCGGAGAGACTAGGGGCGTTTGCAGGGACTAGGACGGACATGGCGGACGAGGACTGGCTATTGGATAACCGTTAAAAAGGACGTCGGCAGCGGAGATGAGCCCAGCACACGAAGGAGACGAGACAGACCCACGCACCGCAGCAGCGTCCAACATCCTCGCCTACTTATTTTCCCTCGGCTAACTCCGATACGTTATGCACTTATCAAATTACGTCATATTTTTTTTTATTGAATTTAAAAAACTTTTCTCATGTCGAAAAAGTTTCGGCTCGTCGGCGGTCCTGATCGTATCATTGCCCATGGGGCGAGTCTGACCCCGCCCCCTTTTCGGGCTACTTACAAGCCAACATGTTTCTCGGCGGAGGGACCCGATGTAACACAAGCCCAAGTCTTGATACACGACGTTTTTGCCAAGCCCGTTCTAATCTCCATCACAACGCTGACGAAATCAGATGCTGCCAAGTGGTCGTCGGCGTGATCTTTGATCTTATCAGCTGTATGTGAGTCTGTCCTGCGGTAAGGATGATGTTTTCTGCGGCATCGCAGGCGTTCTCAGTAAGGAACAGCATTGATGTCAGTCTCACGACTGCCCCATGGTCTCAGCCTATCAATGGGCTTTCGTTTGGTATAGCTCTCCGGATACGTGACCGAGAATTATGCGCAACTTGGCAGTCTCCCTGCACTCAACGCAAGGTTGTTGTCTTATCTGCCAACAAGGGTAAATAATTGTCCAAGCTGGAAGTGCGAACCCTATAGGGTTCGGGCGTCGCGTCGTCGAGGCGGAGCTAGTGTGGGGTGGTTTCGCAGAAGCAAAGGGCCACTAGATTGCGCTGCTTATGGCCACGCTATGGACTCTGCTAAGATTCAGGCTTTGCTCATCCAGTGTAGAGATCTCCGTCTTCGACAATGCCTTCTTCGATGGCTTTGATTTCTGGAATTCACGTCAGTTCCGCACGTGGCGCACCATAGGAAATGCACATACGAAGCGCGAGATGCAACGAATTCAGACGAGAACGAGAGAGGTTGGCTACACACGAACGTTTAGGAGGATTCATAGTCTACCTGAAGAGGCGGACTTACCCATTGCGATCCACAGCCTCGGATGGCCTGTTCTCCTCCACACACCTTGTAATTCCCCTTCTGCATCCAGACCCCACACCTTTCCGACCTTCGTCGCAACATCCGTCCCGCAAACTTCCTCTATCGAACAGCGGATATCACCGAAACTTTAGCCCCATCAGAATCATCACCATTATCAACACGATAGTTTACGGAACCGAGGTAAGAAGGAAGTTTTGCCAGCCAGCAAGGAAGGCTCACCCTGTCGCGAAAATGACGACATCTCCGTCTAATATACTCTCGTCGTCAAGTTCGACACCTCCTTCTGTGAATCTTCGGATAGCGGGACAATTCTTCACCTTGATAGTCCCGTTGATTATCTCCTGACTGGCACCCGTGTCTGATTGATTGTGAACACCGAAAACGACGAGAGACTCCGACATCACTGACCGATGTATAACCCACCACCCCTTGCGAATACCAGTGGCAAGAGCCCCGCTCCATCGGGACCCAGATACGTTTGGAAACCAGCTTTTTCTAGGTTATCAAGGAGCTCTCTATGTCCAGGTCATTGATAATAAAAAAACACGAAGGGTGTTATGCACTTATCGATCCCGTTCGCTGTATTGGCTACCGGCACCTTCTGCAAACACTTGAGGGTTGCAAAGGGAAACGCCACGCTGAGGATGTCGCCAAATTCGATTGGAAAGTGATCGTTGTACCTCTCTGGTGTACCGCGTGCGACCAACGGACGATGACTTTATGAGTCAATATATCCACGGCGACGGGTAGATTACCTCTTACCTCCTAGGGCTAATTCTAACGCAGCTTGAGATATCACATATGTGGGTGAACGCTGGATCCTGATGTGATGATCAACTCGTCAATGGGAGATGTTCCTAAGAATGAAGTTCAAAGACACACATCGTAATATCACATCCGTGGCGACACAGATCATGGGCTATATCATGGGCTGTGCAAAAAATGGGCATGCATTCAACACCATAAAATGCAGTGCGCCATACCTGACGTGCAAGCACCAACGATAATCACTTTCTTCCCTTTGTGCTCTGTCGCAGAGGTATATTGGGTAGAGTGCAGAACAGAACCACGATACAGTTCCTGATCACGAAGGAGATTTCAACCCCACCTTTAGGGAAACTCGGCTGCTAAACATGACCCACTTTTCCTGGGATATCAGGCATATTTGGAAACCCACCACCGAAACCAGTGGCAAAAATAAGATGCTTGACCGCCATTGTCCTCGTCCGTCCGCCTCGATCGACGGAAACCTTCCACGTTCTTGTCGCCTGGTCGAAACTTGCGCTCGTTACCGAGGAGGACAGCCAAACATTCAGGTCGAGAGCCATCGCATAACATTCAAGCCAGTCACCCAGCTGTATGGAATCAGAGACCACACATAAAAGTGAACTGAAAGCACCTTTGAAGCAGCGCAGTAGACAGGCCATGTTTTCGGAAAACTAAGGAGCCAAAAGGTAAATAGTCGTGTGAGCATGCGACGTATACCCACTCTAGGTACGGCATGTGATGGCTCCCTGTCCACGCATGTGCATGAGCGTTAAATGGTGCATATATCGCACATGTCGACTCACAGACCGTATCATGAAGATGGAGTGTCTCGTAACGTGTCCTCCACTACCACAAGTTGTTTTAGCATGCCTAGACGAGCGCATCATCAATCGTACATTGTCGCCAATGCGCTGGTTTCTATCGATAACGAGCGTAGGGACCCCAAGAGAGGTCAATCTTGCTGCCATCTCGAGTCCACAGTGGCCAGCACCAATGACGAGGACGGCCGGATCGCC